>PVIU01011721.1:0-63490 GCA_004026605.1 Ondatra zibethicus | reverse complement strand
TTAGCTAGGCTGAATGCTGGGAGTCGGAGGAAAGAGGGCAGAGTCAGAGAGAGAAGACATGGACCGCTGTTGAAAACAGACATACTGAAACTTTGCTGGTAGGCCATGACCTCATGGTGATGCACAGATTAATGGAGATGGGTTAAATTAAGATGTAAGAGTTACCCAATAGAAGCTAGAGCTAATGGGGAAAGCAGTGATTTAATTAATATAATTTCTGTGTGATTATTTTGGGGCTGAACAGCTGGGAACCAACAAATGGCCTTCTTACAATAGTCCTCAGTTGATAGACAATAAAGAAATGGAGATCACCATCTAATTTTTGCAAGAAATTGAATTATGCCAACAACCCATGTGAACAAAGAAATGACTTTTGCCTAGAATCATGAGGAAGAATGAAGTTTGCAAGCACTTTAATTTTAGCCATATGCATTTCTTGCTGCCCTCCTCACCTATAGAATTGGAATGCTTATTTTTAACTCTATAATTTCTATGGTAATACATGATTCCTGTCAATTAAGGGTCACACTAATAGTGTGCAGAGAGCAAACGTTCAGCTTAATTGGCAGGATGAAATGGGTCTTTCCTTCAGAAATGCATATGCATTTAAGACCTTAAATTCCCACAAGTAATATTGTATAGGAAAAGTATTCCTAAACACATAGAAAGTTAGCTGAATAAAATTCTATTGATGCAATTTGGAGACAAATGGATTGAACAAGAAAGTGTAACCAACGTTACCCAAAATGATATAGTATTCATCACATGTAGACCTCAGCTTTACACACACACACACACACACACACACACACACACACACACACACACACACACACACTACATGAGTGCAAATGTGTGTAAAGATTAGAACAGGAGAAAAGACCAAGAGGGGGTAAAACAGGTGTTAAGAAATGTGGGAAGAGTACAAAAGAAGACATGTTACCAATAATGGAAAGCAGAATGTGGTGGGGGTGGTTACAAGGTTTAGAGAGGGAAGCACAGTGGAGATGAGCCAGAAGGGAATCTACCAACATGAACTTGATTTGAAAATAACATGATTTCTTAAACTTTGTGCGTTAACTTCGAAAACAATATAAGCTTTTAGAAAAGGTTTTAAGGTTTTTTGTTTGTTTTTATGCTTCACTGCTACATGGTCAAGCAACTTAGGAAAAAATTGTTGAATTCTGGCTTGCTAAACTGGGTTTACCTTCTGTTGGGAGTCTTATTAATAACATAATTTCCATGTTACAATGTTTACCGAATGAAGTAAATACAAGTTATGCCAAAGAACAGCCTGTGGCCAGAATTGGTAAGGTGTGGGTGATATTCTGGAGTAAGTAATGAGGTCTGGGTCATAGCCAAGTTCTAGAGGATTTGTGAGGAGGATGCTACCACTGGATGTTGAATACCAATATTAGACCGTGGATATGTCTCATTAAATGATTTTGGATTCTCACTATAATATTCAAGTCACAGCATGGAAATCAACGCTCATGAAAATATTGTGACTTCTCCAAGGTTATGAAATAAAGGGCCACAACACTAACACTGGAATTATGGAGGGAAATCAATGGTTTTTCTTCCTGTGTCTGTGAAAATGGGCTTGAGTGTTTATTACAAACCATTTGTAGCAAGAGTCAATAACAATGACTAACCTTGAAGGTTAGGAGAGATCTGGAGTGCATGCAAACCTCAGTTTTTTTATTAATGCAGGCCAGATTCCTAGGGACCTCAGAGTAGCAAAGCTCTCTTACTGTTTTAAATAAAATAAAGAAAAACAGAAAGGATTCTATTTTGTAAATACAGGATAAAAGAATCAAGTCTATTTTACATTCTGGAAATAATGAAGAAGTCCCATTTATTGAATACTCAGTTTCCACCAGGTTAAAGATGACTCATAACACTGACATAATGGAATATTATCATTATTCTAACACAAAGGCCAGAGCATTGAACATGAGCCCCAAATCTGCTATTAAAAAAGACATAAAATTTTTTCTTCTAAGGTCCTTAACCTGACTACTTTATGAGAACAAATGGCTAAATAAAGAGATAACACAATAGTTATCCCTACTCCTGGACTGTGTGTGGGTGATGATCTGGCAGTGAAGGCTGTCACTCATGGCCATGAACCAGTTGATTTTACAGAACTGTAGGGGGATAACTTTACTGGATGAAGGACAAATGGAATTCAAACACAGAGAAGTTCTATACCCATAGAAGCACTTGATAAAGCTGATTTAGACTGTGTTGGGGTAGAAAAATGATTTTTGTTTGCCCCTCTCGTCTTGATCATCTCAAAAGGCTTCCAACTTTACAGACAGCCATTGAACTTGATCTTTTCATTTCTCGGGGAGCATAGGGGTCTGGTAAACAGCCTGATTTTGTCTGTGAGAACTGGATGGCTTGCCAAAATGGTCCTTTGGGGCTGGTGACTCATATCTGCTAGAAAGGAATATAGGCAGCTCATGGGGCTTTTTGAATAGAACAAGAAGGAAAATGCCAGCAGCTGGGTTTTAGTTGTGTATCAATCATCTCATAAACAGGTTTCCTTATTCAAGTTCACTCTCTGATTTTTTTTCTTGGGTGGTCACTATTTCCTTTGACAGTAAATGCAGTTTCCCTCAGTGTCTTCTAGAGAAGCACCTAAATGGTTAAACCTCTTTCTATCCTTAACTTCCAGTGCTTGTCCACCTGACATAAGATCCTATTATGTAACTTTTGAGTCAACCTGCCTTGATGAGAATGTTTACAAAAAAAGGAATTTTCCTGCACTGTGCTTGTAAAGTTTCCTTTGCCCATTTGGTATAGCCTATTTTTCCTCAGTTGCTTTTTTGCCTTGAGTTTCAAAAGACTAATTTAGATTCTTAGAGAGTTTTTTATTTTATTTTATTTTTTATTGATTTTTATTGAGTTCTACATTTTTCTCTGCTCCCCTCCCTGCCTCTTCTCTCTCCCCTTCAACCCTCCCCCAAAGTCCCCATGCTCCCACTTTACTCAGGAGATCTTGTCTTTTTCTACTTCCCATGTAGATTAGCTCTATGTAAGTCTCTGTTAGTGTCTTCACTGTTGTTTGGGGTTGTTCTTTGGGGTTGGTTTTCTTTAAGCAAAGATTCTTAGAGAGTTTTAGAAATCAAATGAGTCTCAGAGATCTCTTTACCCAGAAACTTCAAATTTATTTCATTCTGAGGTCAGCTTCCAGGGACCTCAACATTTGAAATGTGACGTCAAGTAGGATTCCAAAGCACAGTCTAGATTCAGCACAAACCCTCCTCTGGCTTCTCTCTCCCACCTCAGTTATAGTTGAAGCACAACTTTTCAATTACGGGTGACATTCTAACTCCAGAAAGGTGAAATGATGCTGCTGGCATCGCCAAGGGAATAACAGTAGAACAAGCAATAGAGTCTAAGTACAATCTGCATACTTTTTACCAACCCACATGAGCATTTTAGGGAGTACAAATCTGTAGCATTTGTTAGCCAGCTCGCTCCTTTGCCGTGAACAAAGACACTAGTTGTAGCAGGGCAGAAACAAAGGATGCACTTGCATGATAAGACTTACAATGAATAAGCAAGTTGGCCAAAGCAACCTGTATGAAAAGCATTTCCATAGTAACTCATGACACACGCTTCTGGCCTATCACAACACACCAAAAGTAATCACCAGTTACAGAAAGACTAACCAGAGGCATTCCTGCAGCAGCTGCATTTCCCTAACCCCATAAAAAACCCCGACCGACCCCTTTACAATAAAGAGCGTCTACATCAGAATTTCCCAGAGTCTGTGCTGTTGCCTCTGTGCCATCTCATTCCCTGCCGCCCAGGCTGGAGAAGGGTAGTGGGGCTCAGCAATAACTAGTGAATACACAGTCTCACTGAATTTGGAACCTGTGTGCTCACTAGCTGGCTATCCAGTGTGCTCCAGGAATCTACCTGTCTCTGCCTCTACCAGGGCCAGGATGGGAGATATGTGGTACTATATCCAGCTATTATATAGGTGCTAGGGATCTGAACTCAAGGCCTCATATTTGTGTGTCTTCCACGGGAGAGGACCCTTTCTTCACTTTATGTTAATTACTTTGTGAGACAACCTGAAATGACAGCATATAAAGAATAAGAGTAATGGGTTTCGACCTGGGTGTGTTTCATCTGTGTAATAAACTGAACATGCATGTTTTTCCTCTCTCTGATAGACTATAGTGTGTGTGTGTGTGTGTGTGTGTGTGTGTTTCATGGTGTGTTTCTCAAGAACAGAGGAGACTTGAAATAAAAATTCCTTGATTTAATTAGTTTGAAGTTATATTAATGCACATATCAATCTAGCTTTCAATTAGGGACACTATGGAGTATGATTTGGCAAACTGAAGCTGTTTGAACTACATCAGGTCCAGTGCTTGTTTATATAAAGATTTATTAAAATGTTTTATCATCTTGTACATTGCATATAGCTGTTTCATGTCACAGAGGCAATGTTGAGTAGGTGTCACAGACCAAGTCTCCTATAAAGTTTAAGCCATTTTCCATCTGGTCCTTCACTGAAAGATTCATTTCCTTGGCTCTAGATCATGAATAGGGTTGATAGTGGTCAATGGCAGTCATGATTGTTTTTGGAGCTGATCAAGACAAACACATTAGCCAGATCTTTTCATTGCTATGACAAATGCCTGAGAGAAACAACTGAAGGGGAAAGATTTCTTTGGGTTCTTGTTTTCAGAGCTGTTAGTTAATGGCTTGTTGGCTCCTTTGCTACTTGGCTTGTAGAAAAGGGGAAGGTACCACAGAGAAGAAGGAGGCAGAGGGAAACTATTCACCTCAGGGGAGCTCTTACCTCATGGCAGGAGCAGAGGTCTTACTTCATGATAGAGGAAGGGTACTTGCTCATGGGATGTAAAGCTGTTCACCACATGTCAGAGCAGAGGCATGTCATCTCATGGCAGGAGAAAGTTATTCACCTCATGGCACAAGAATCCCACTTGCTGCATAGCACAAGAAAGCTATTTGCCTTATGGGAGAGGAAAGCTACTGACCGCATAGCAGCTGGGAAGTAGACAGTGAGTATTATTCCTATGCCAGCACACATCTTTCCTCATTCCCCCTTTTTATAGGAAGGCCCTTATCCTATTGGGTGGCACCATTTCCCATCATGATGGATTATCCCTAGAAAGATCCCTAGAAATGCTTTTATGGGCAGATCCAGAGGAACACTTCACTGATCAAGGTATGTCTCAGTCCATTCAGGCTAATGACTAATATTAATCATAACAGTTTGTCAAAGAGGCAAATGGGATGTTAAAAAATTATTGCTCAAACATCCCACAGATTCTTTAGCAGGCCCTGTTGAAATTTTCCCAGTAAATTTCGCACCTATTACATAGATATATTTGTGTACTTGTGGTGTGTCTGTTGCCTTCAAGAAATCTGTGATAATCACTGAAAAACCCTACTCTGAAAATTTATAGTGAGGGACAAACAATAACCAATACAAAGTAAGTAAGCCACATGTATTAGAAGTGCTCCAGTCGAAGGATATGGTAGAGGGATGGGGCATGTGTGGAGATCAACTGGAGGAAGAAGTGGTACCCACTTATGTAACATAGAAGACACACCCCAAAGATGACCTGAACAAGAACTTGGTCATTAGATAGTCTTTGGAGGTAGCTGGAGGATAATAGTGAAGGCAAATGGCACAGTCCGTGTAGGATGCCGAGGAGACAGAGTGAGCCTACTGGGTCTGAGAAAGACCAAGGGGATCACTTGATAGCCAGTCAGTCATGCCATGTCTTGTTTGAACCAAAGCCTCAAAATTCAGATGAAAATATAGCAGATTATGAGCAAAATTTTCTTGGAGATACTTAATTTTGGAAAACAACATGATATGGGATATTGTTAAATGGATTATTTTATATAGACTCACATTAATTTTTCTCTCTTTGCATTTTGTCCTGTTAAGGTGGGAGCTTTGCCTGTGCCTGTATTTTTGATCCTCAGATCTCAAGAGAGTTCTCTGAAGGAAGGAACTTTCCAGGGGGAGGAATACAACACTAGCTTCCAGCAGAGGAACTTGCTGGGCCACAGTTTTCTTAACAATAAAATGAGCAGGAGAACAGCTCATTTGTGAGCATGGTTTGTCATACTGAAAGTGAGACCTGGGTGCAAGATTTGTAGGCATTTTCACAGTCTTGTGTTATTGTTAGATGTCATTTCTGTTCTCTGTTTGATCTCTTCCAGCAATGGGGGGAAATTTATTTTCTTTTGTGGCAGCTCATTGCTCCTTTGGGCAGGCATGACTGTTATAATACTGAGCCCAAGTCCACCCCCTTTTAATTTGCATTTACTGCCCCTGGTTCCATACCTTAAAGGTCAAACAGTTTCCATCCATCTCCCACCTGAAAGCTTTTCAGTGATTAGAGGCAATCACTACAGGCTCCCTCTCCAGCCTGTCTGCTCCCTCAGCCACGCCTCATTTCACTCTGTTTTCCTTTCCCTCACCTCTCTACATTTTCTCCTTTGACCTTGCTCCAGTTTACCTTACATCTATCTTAAATCACCTTTACACTTCTTTCCAATGTCCCCCTTTGCCCATTTTCCACTCTAAATAATTCTATTGTTATCGCTACATGTTCAGGTTTACAACATGCACAATGTGTCTTGCTATTCTCATTCCTATAGTCTTTGGCTTTAAATATTTTTTCCTGTTTATTTTCTTTTGTTATTTTTTTCTTATTTACTGTAACTGCATGACTTTGGTTTGAGCAGTGTGAAGGGTGGGCATGGGAATCTGGCCCCCATTGTCTTCATCTTAACATGCTGACATACTGGTTTTTGTGCACGGCGCTCCAAAGGTAACATACTTCCAACAGTTTACACATACTGCTACTCTGCTACGTATGACATATGTCTGGTTTCTAACTTTGTCCAATAAGCCAGCTTGTGACCCTGAAACAAGACCTTATTACAGTGTTCCTCTGCTGAAACACCTCTGCTCTCCATGTCTTTCCTCACCACGCCATGACCTTTCAGTATCGCTACTTTCCTAGATTGATTTGAAAAGTTCAAGGACATGGTTCCTCAGTCTTCATTCAAACTATTGACTGAAAACACTGAGCATTTCATGGGCCCGTCAGGTGGTTCAGTCAGTGAAGTCACTTACTGCCAATCTTAGGATCTAAATTTAATCCCTGGAACGCACATGGAGGAAGGAATGGACTTCTAAAAGTTGTCCTCTGACCCACTCCCTCATACACTGTGGCACGTATGTACATACATATATACACAGAGAGAATAATTAAATGGAAATATATACACACATACACATATATACAACACAGACATTATATCCATACTATATATGTATAAGCATGTAAGTTTCAAGATTGAAAATAGCTTCATGGTGTATCCTTACCTCGATCCCCATGCTTAAACAAAATCTAATCGGGTAAAATGACTCAAACCTGTTTCAACACAGATTATACACTAAAGTCTGTTTTACTTTTCAGACCATGAATATATTTTTAAGGAATTATTTAAGTATCTTCTTTCTACTTTAGATGAATACCATCTGTAGCATTGTGTGATTGATTAGAAAGGTATTAGTTGATTTCTACCAAAAATGTGATTATACTGATAAAAAAATCCCTGGAGTTTAGTTACCACCCATTTAGAAAATCAGGCAATATCTTTTATCTTACCTACAACAATTTGGTAATTTACCTGCCAAAAAACCCATAATGCCCACCAAATATGCCATTCCTTCGTCTACATTTTGGAGAACTTCCCTGGTTAGTTATGGCCATATATTACAGTTGTGCCTCCCTGGCTCAACCTGTACAATCCTCCCACATAATTCTGAGCTTTCTTTTTCCTGAGAATGATCATTAGTCCAGATGTTACAGCTAAAGAACAGCACAGCCTCTACTTCCTTGAGTGCCTGCATAACTGTGTAGAGCATCTTAGGGGGCTATTTTGCTACTGCAGCATCATCTAGCCTTCTCAGACTCATTCCTTTTCTGAAAAGAAAAGCCAGACTCCCATCATCCACCAGTAGGAAATGTGTGATGCAACCTTTCTTTCTCCTCCTCTCTTTCTGCCTCTCTCTCTGCCTCTCTGCCCGCCCCCCCCCCACACCCCGTGGCCACTTTTACCTTTCTTTCTCTTTAGTTACAGTGTTTTTTCCTAGTTTTTCTAAACTTGAGAACTGCACACATTTTGTATGAAAGATGCAGATTTCTTCTACCTCAAGTACTATTCTCCCCTCTCTGGATTCATTTTGATCACTACCAAACTTGAGCATCATCGCTTAGTTCTCTCAAACCGTGTTAGAATTCTTATCATATATGGTATAGCATTCTGTACCTCTTCACTAAAGCACTTTGTGATTTGAGATGTCCAAATGTAGCCTTTTAAAAATGCATTTTCTTTGCTCAAATATATGTTCTTTAAAGTCAGCTCTTTATTTAATTCATGTATAATTCCAGCATCAGCATCTTCAGTAGTAACCTTCCCAAAGACCTCTGTATTTCTTAACTCTTGCTGGATATAGCCATAAGATTACAAAATAAGATCACAAAGACAGAAACAAACAGGTTTAACATTGATTTGTGAGTTCCTCTGGTCTAGCTACCTGCCTTATTTTGATCATACAAAGTCAAGGTCCTTGCTATTATGTTTGAAATACAATTACCCGCTCTTTGTAGATTTAACTCATCAAGCTCTACACACTATATACTGAACAGAAAGAGAAAAGGGATCATAAAAGTTAAAACCAACTAGCCAGGCATATGCTAAGTCAAGACAAGAAGGAAAACCCCAGGATCACACATGCTTTGGAGCTAAGTGGTTACTGAGGCTGAAGGGTTTCTCTCAGAACTAAGTACTGACAGGAGACAGTGCTATCTAAGACCATTACTCATCCCATAGAAGTCACTGCTTTTCCTGTACCTAAATACAAACTACGTATTGCAGATTAGCACCTAGTTACATCTGTGAACAGGAACACTCTTGGAGCTAGCACATCACTCACGAAAAGAAACAGCTGTCTTCACAGCACCTGCTTTATGTTCGTGTGAGTGGAGGATTAGGAGGAATCTTGCTTTATGTTCGTGTGAGTGGCGGATTAGGAGGAATCTTGACTCAAATTTTACCACCACCTTTTATCTCAGCAAAGGTGGTTTTCTAAATCAATTGGTAGAACAATCACCCTAACTTGAAATCTCTCACCCTAAACGAACTTAAGTGTCGCCAAGATGGGAAAATTTCAAAGCTAAAAATGGTTTTTGCACATTAATTTCAGTTAGTACCTAAATGTCTACTGTCAAGAAAGAGGGTTCTATTTTCTTGAATGCTTAACAGTGTATATAGAAAGGCATGTGAAACAGAACATCATGAAGTTTTATGTATATTTTCAGTATTAATGTACTGCAACACATATATGTCTATTCCTAAATACTTTGAAATATTTTTATTAATTCCTAACTAAGCACTAATACTCTCAAAATAAAATAAGAAGCTAAACTATATCTGCATAGCACCCTGATCAAAATATGTAACCACGTCTAAGAGTTAGAGGTCTCCTTCAGCAAGTATAACTTCCTCGACTAATTTTTTAATTTAGCCTTTGAGAATTTCATACATTTATACAGTTAAATATGGTCACACATACCTCTTTTCCCCTTCTAACTCTTTCTTGAGTCCCCCAAACATGCCCCTCTTCTCAAATGTATGTATTCTCTAATAACTCATTAAGTCTAATTAGTGCCATCTCTGTGTCCATGGATACGGCACTGCCCTCTAGATCATTAGGAGTCATACCCCAGGAAGAATTATTCTCTCTCCTCCAGAAGCTATCAACTGCTAACAGCCCTTCTGTTAAGGTTGGGTTCTGGTGAGCTTCTACCCACCTATGCTGGACTATTGTCGGGCTTGATCTTGTGTAGCTCATCTGCAGGTAACCACAACTGCTGTGAGTTCAAAGTCCAATAGCCATGTCATGTTCTGAAGACAGCATTTCATACCATTCTTCTCCATTCCCTGGATCCTACATGTTTCTCTCTCTTTTTAATGACGTTCCCTGAGGCTTGTTGTGGGTAGAGTTGATAAGGATGTCACACTTAGAACTGAGTCCTCTTTGGTCACTTATTCTCAACATTTTGGCCAGTTACCCAAATAGGATTTTATTGTATGGAAGGGCTTCTACTGTTATCATTTCATTACTTTAGCTCTCAGCATTTATAAAGTATGCATGATATTTGATTATTGCAAAAGGAAGCCAAGACGAATAAGAGCAGCTCATAATGACCTTTGTGTATCTTTCCTAATAAATAAAGTGAGAGATATTTACTCCCTAATGTGTGTTCTGCCATGACCCAAAGGAGTTTGTTATCAGATTCTTTCCCCATCAGCTAGGTAAAAGCATAACCTAAACTACACTTTGATTTCTGTATCATGAACTCTAAGCAGAGAGTCCAGTGTATATACCAGGCTGCATGATGGGTAGAATTCTGAGGTCACACGTGGGAGGTATCATGAGTCTCTTCATTATAGTAATTTGAAGCAATAGAAAAATAATACAAAAGTAAACATTAGAAAGTTGACCTAGATTATAAAAGCTTAACCTTAAACTGGAAACCTTGATTCTCCATTTTCTCCATATATTAACATTCTTATGAACTACGTGTGGGGGATATAGTCTTTAGTTATTATTATTTAAAATCATGTGTGTGTAACTGTATGTGTGCTCATGTGTGTAATTCTCTCTGTGTGCATATGTGTATGCATATGTACATATATACTCTCATGTGTTTGTATGCGTGGAGGCTACAGGTTTTCTTCAGTTATTCTGCTCTATCACACTCCCCCACCCTGAATTTGAGGTAAGGTGTCTCTTACGCTAGAGCTCTCTTAGTTTCGGCTAGAGTGGCTGGCCAGCAAGCTCCAGGGATGACCTGTCTCAGCCACCAATATTATATTTAAAAGTATGTTCTGATATTCCTACCTTTTTTACATTAGTATTAAGGGTCTGAACCCAGGTGCTTATGATGCACTGTAGCCACTTACCATATGTATCTATTTTCCTAGCCCCAATTTTGAGTCTTTGAACTGTCAATCAATGTCAATATTTCATCCAGTTTACTGTTTGGTGAGGTACATGCTTAGGGATTTAAAATAGATTCAGGTGCTTTCCTGGAAATGACCATAACATAAGTAAAAGAGAAAACCACGGGAAAGGTGCACGCTCTACACTGTGTACAACCGCAGGAAACACTGGCAAACAGATGGCTGGCCGGGCCCCGTGAAAACAAGCAGCACTTCTTGAAGGAGGGAGGAACACATGCACATATTGAATTTCAAAAGCTGTGATAGGTCAGCACTCTTTGCAATATCTTCAGACAATTTTTTTCCAGTGATTATACTTAAATTTTTTTTGTAGCATTCTGTGAACTTAGGCATGCAATTTACTGCCTTTTCTGTGAAACTGTGAGGCCGTTTGAAAATGAGAAGAGTATGCCCGTTCCATATCACCTTATTACCCTCGAAGACTCTTGATTTGATTGCTTAGAAAGTAAAATCTCAGCAGCTTAAGACCTTAACAAACACCTGTTCTTAATGAAAATTAAAAGAAGTTTCCTTCCTCTATTCTTAAACACGTTTGTACTGGATTTGATAAAATTGATGTTGAAAGTGAGGGAGTTAATTATTATATCCCCCAGTTGTGAGAGTACTGAGGTAACAAAGAGGATAATAGGGAGAAACTCGGCATTGCAGCCCCTTCCAATCACATGGAGGAAGGTGGAGAAGGAAGCACAGTACCTGCCTATCTACAGAGAGGCACAGCTTACATTCTCGTTTGACATCTTTGTACTTTGGAAGACAGTGAAACAACAACATTCGCTCCCTAACTTTCTCTATTTTAAATGCAATTCTCTTTTTCTCTTTCTTGTGGAAAGCAAATTGCCCTTCAGTTTTATGAGATATTTCAGAATTACAGCATAAGGTCAATATATGAAAAGTGATTATTAAACCAAAATCATTTAGAACAAACAGAAGGATACATATACCTGTATATGCATTTATGTCTCCTCACTTATACTGGCTTATTTATGTTAATGCTGATTTGGAATATGAAAAATAAGCTGGAATTTTGACAGATGATATCTTTCCAAGTTCCTTATGTCCAAAATATGAAAATAATGACTATTGATCTTTGGTCTACAGCATGAGAAAGAATGCAGCCTGTCCCCTGGGTCAAGATTAATGGGTCTTACATTAATCTTGATTAATAAACCATATACCTCAAGCTGAAAATTGATATTAAAAAGCCAAGAATAAAAAAGTCTTACATAAAATATAATTGCAACAAGTGCAATGAATAAAGCATATGGTAGTGGTTGAATGAGAATGGTCCCCATAGGCTCACATGTTTGAATGCTTGGGTCCCAGTTGGTGAACTGTTTGGGAAGGAATGGGAAGTGTGACCCTATTGGAAAATGTGTATCTCTTTGAGATTTCAAATTACTTCACCACCCCTGTCCCTGCACTTCCAGTGTCCCCTTTTTCTGTCTTGTGGTTGTATGTGACAATATATGTTCTCATCAACTGTTCCAGTGCCATGCCTGCTTTCATGCTGCCATGCTTCCCACCATGACAGCCATGGAGTCTAAACATATGAAACTATAAGCTCCAAATTAAGCTCTTGTCTTCTATAAGTTGCCTTGCTCATGCCGACGTAGCATGAGAAAAGTCACTAAGACACTCACCTACTGAAACACAAAGAACAAGAACGGAGAAGTAAATTCTTATGGCAAAAGTAGTAAGGAAAGTTTTATAGAAGAAAGGCCACTGCAATTAACTAGGGACATTTACAGGCTCACACTGCTTGTACAGTTCTTAGCTACTCTTGATAAGTCATTTCAGTTAGACAGTGCCATGTACTACGGAACCAATGACAACAGACAGATGTCTCAACTGACAAATACAGGTGAAATAGGTGGGATGGGATGTGGTTAAGCTGTGGAGAACTTATTTACATGCAGAGTGTTCTGGGCTTGCTGCCAAGCACTATAACAAAAAGGGAAAAGAGAAAACAAAATACAGGAAAAGAAGAGGAAAAAAACATGTCAACATACATCCCTATTTAAAATTCTCAGAGCTTTACAAATAGACTTCTTGATATCCACTTGGTTAAAATTAAGGTGTTAGTCTTTTGACAATTCAGATAGTATGTCAACAATGGTGAACTAATTTAATTTTTTTTTTTTTTAGTGATTTTGGATCATATGAGAGGAAGTCAAGGAAACGTGACATAAAATAGGATAGTTGGGTTAGGAGAAGCTAATATATCAGACTACGTAAGTTACTGCATGAAACCAAGTAATGAAATAAGAGATCCACAGCCGAACAACCAGAAAGTCTGGATATAGTAGCAGCTGAATGAGTAATCTGGAGGGGCAAATAAAGATATTTGTATTTATCAGGCTTTTTTTCTAAGCGCTTAGGATAAACCAACTCATTTAGCTCCTAAACAAACCTATACTGAAAATATTTATGTTCATGCTTCCTATGATGGCATTGAAGGAGACTGGCTAAGTAGCCCCAATTCATCTTTAAGAACTGGTCCCATTGGATCGGACCCCAAGAGCCTGGTAAGGCATTTTCTCAGCCCCTTTGGAACTGCAAGGTATAGGTCATGACTGAAGATTACCAGGCTTAATTGTCATGTCGCAAATTTGTTCTCAGTCCTTTATTTGTGATAATCACAATAAATGTGCCACATTTCCAATGCCATGCCTTTGGAAGTGTGACATGCGGGGGGCAGATGTTTATAAAGAAGAGGGAAGTATTTACCTTATAGGTCTGGAGTTTCAAAGCCCAAATGAAGCAGTGACAGTGCCGGGTCCCTGATGAGGTGGTCTTTGCCTGGGTCCTCTGTAGGGAAACAGACATGGAAAAACTGTATGTCCACGAAAGAAGGTGGTATCTGGAACTAGGAAGGAAAGATCTGGGTGAGGTTAGCTAATAAACACTGATACCATGATGACCAAGCCTGATGTGGGATTCCCCTCTGTATGCTGTGAATACCATTGGTTAATTAAGAAAAGGAACTGTCTTGGGCTTGAGAAGGGAATAGAGGTAGGTGGGGAAAAACTAAACTGAATGCTGAAAGAAAGAAGGGCAGAGTCAAAGAGAAGCCACGTAGCCCTGCCAGAGACAGACGCTGGAACTTTAACTGGTAAGCCACAGCCTTGTGGTGATACACAGATTAATGGAAATGGATTAATGTAAGATGTAAGAGTTAGCCAGAAATATGCTTAAGCTACTGGCCAAACAGTATTGCAAATAATATAGCTTCTGTGTGGTTATTTCGGGAGTCTGGGCAGCCAGGAATACACAAGCAGACTCCCACAATACAAGCCTCTGATTACAATGGCTTCTGTGGAATATTAAAACTATATCCAAACTATAGGAACTTCTGATAAATTATGTCTTTGCTGACTTACTGATTATATTCAATACTTTCATCTGTGTACTGAGAATAATAACAGTAACAATGCCTTATAATATAATCATGAAGATTGGATACATTCTTGCATTTGAGGTGTTGTATGGTACAGAGATTCTTATTTAGAGCTTACTTAGTAAATACCTGGCACTAGTATCAATATGAAAAACAAAGAGTCGTAGATGAGCCATGATTTGGTCAGAGAGGCACAGCTGCTGGGACTACTATATTTGAGAAATTTATTCCAAGATCATCTGTGGCACATTTTGGGAGCTGTAGAAGAAATCTGTTTTAGGGTGTTGTCTCTGTCTAGTGTTGAAAATGCATCATTAGTTCGGGAAGGAGGAATGGATATGAAAGATGGGGAGGATGTCGTGGAACTCAGAAAGACATGTCTCCATCCTTATATGGTGGATGGCATGACTCCCACTAAGACAACAAGCTGGATTCCCACTGGAAATAGCTACATTGACTCCTGGTCTAGGAACTTGAAAGGTGGGGGGGAGGGGAGCTGTGGCACAGGTGTTTCCCCAGTAATGTGTTAGTAGCAATGTGGACAAAGCTCATGGCAGCTGGAGCCTTCACTGACGGGTCTATTTATTTACCATTCATTTATGCACATGTGGTTGCTAAATTGACACAGTGCAAAGCCAAATGGCGAGTAATAGATGCCTTATATTTTCCATATTGGCCAGCTCTGTATGTATTTTACTTTAATGACACTGTCAACAACAGGCTCTCACTTGGAGGTGCTTTTGGATTGGCAAGAATAAATGGGAACCTGCCGCTGTGGACTTCCAGAGTCCAAAACTGCACCAAAAGCTTGTATTTTTTGTATTTCTCCCTAACTTCAAAGCAGTGACCCCTAGCACTGGCTGACTACCTGGATTGGCAAGAATAAATGGGAACCTGCCGCTGTGGACTTCCAGAGTCCAAAACTGCACCAAAAGCTTGTATTTTTTGTATTTCTCCCTAACTTCAAAGCAGTGACCCCTAGCACTGGCTGACTACCTGGATTGGCAAGAATAAATGGGAACCTGCCGCTGTGGACTTCCAGAGTCCAAAACTGCACCAAAAGATTGTATTTTTTGTATTTCTCCCTAACTTCAAAGCAGTGACCCCTAGCACTGGCTGACTACCTGGAGAGCTGAACAAGTCACACACACACAGCACACCACACCGAGTTTTACCAAGCACTCTGTTTAAATACCTCTTATCTTCTCTAACATGATGATAAAATCCAGATGCTCTAGGTTGTCTATCCTGGTCAGCCACAACCTATTAATCCAACTACATATTTTACAGACTTTCTATCTGCCCTTCATCATTTGGTCTATGTTTTTAATGCAGTTCCTATCAGATCATATTATAGTGGTCAGTTGATATGTTTGTTTCTTCCAACAGACAATAAGTTGTTTGTGTTGGAGCAGGGAGTGGCCTTGGTTCAGTAAAAGACTGTGAATATATATGACTGAAAGAAAACAAATTGCATAATTATCTTTTCTGTTCTTTTATCATATGAATTTATATCGATAGTTGTCTTAAGATTACTATTGCTATGATTAAACACCATGACGAACTGAGGGATGTCAAGGTATGAACTCAAACCTGGCAGGAACCTTGAGGCAGGAGCTGATGCAGAGGCCATGGACAGGTGCTGCTTACTGGTTTGCTCATCATGGCTTGCTCAGTCTGTTTTCTTTAGAACCCAGGACCACCAGTCCAAGGGATGGCACCATCCGTACTGTGGTGGGCCTTCCCCATCAATCACTAATTAGGGAAATATACTACAGGCTTGTCTATAGCCTGACCTTATGTTATGGAGGCATTTTCTTAACCAAGGCTCTCTCCTCTCAGGTGACTCTAGCTTGTGCCAGGTTGACATAAGAGCTATCTAGGACAATTCATTTCTTGTCAACTTGACCCATAAACCACTTATCAAGCATAACCTTTCCTTTCTTGTTGTCCCTAAGATCTTATGCTAATATTACAATTTAAAACTTATTACACACTTTAAAAGTCCTACAGTGTTTACAAATTTAAGTGCTTTAAACATTCTGGCTCTTTAAAAACACAGTCTTTCTAGAAATCCTCAGTTGCTTTTAAAAGTTCAAAAATCTCTCAACTGTGGGCTCCTATAAAATCAAAATAAATTAAATGCTTTCTTACTTCAAGAGAGAAGAACCAGGGTACAGTCACAAAGTAAAATCAAACTCCAGCAGTGGAGATAATTCAGTGCCCAATATCTGGGGTTCACTCACCATCTTCAGGGATTTTCCAAAGATCTCTAGGGTTACTTTTCTGGCATTACACACAGCTTGTCTCCAAGACTCAGGCGGGGTGCACTACATGGCTATTACTGGGGGTTGTCCCATGGCACTAGCATCTCCAAAATGGTGGGATTGTCTCCTAAAATTGGGTTGACCTTTTACTAATAGATCTCTGGGATCTCTGTATGGTGCCAAGCCTCAATTTTTCTACATGACCCTTTCAGTATTGAGGTTTCAACTGTTACTGAGGTTGCACCTCCACTTTTGACCTATTTTGGCCTCTCACAGTGACAAACCTTAGCTCTTTCCCATGATCCGATCATGCCTTCAAAGCTTGTGTCACCTGGGAGACTCCTACACATGACAAAATTGGCTGCCTGCATGAGGTACAACCTAGGCCACCTCTGGAACATAGCTCTATGCATTGACCACATGGAAACACTTCCCAGGAGAGTTCATCTTAATGATGCTGGTTTCTTAATAACCACTAATTTCTCACCTCCAGCTGACCAGCATCAATTGTCCTAGCAAAGCAAAGGATTAATTTTGTGTTTCTGGTATCTTGTTAGTTGCAGTCTTATTTTTTTAAGCCCCAGATGACCAGAACCACAGATTCTATATTCAGAATCTGTTATGGCTCTGGATAAAGTCATTCTCAAACTTCCCTCTGAAACTCCACAAGCCGGGCCTCCATTCTCTGCATTTCTCACAACACTCTTATCTTTCAAGCTTCCACAGAACAGCTCACCAAGCTTTGGATACTCAATGGCTTTTCTAGCCCTAAGGTCCAAAGTCCTTCCACAATCCTCCCCCATACAACATGATCAAGTCTGGCACAGCTCTACTCTTCGATCCTGATATCAACATTTGTCTTATTTGGGGCTACTGTAGCTGTGATAGAAGCAGCAGGAGCTAAAGCAACTTAGGGTAGTAAAGCGGTTATTTTGGGTTACTTATCCTGAATCACAATCCACGGAGGAAAGCCAAGGCGGAAGCTTAAACCTGGCAGGACCCTGAGACAAGAGCTGATAGAGAGGCCATGAGAGGGTGAGTGCTGCTTTCTGGCATGCTCAGTATGACTTGCTTAGCCTATGTTCTTACAGAACCTAGGAATACCAGCCCTGGGTTGTAACCACTAATATGGGCTGGGCCTTCCCACATCGATCACTAAGTAAGAAAATGCAGTACAGGTTTGCATAATCAGGATCTTATGGAGACATTTTCTCAGTTAAGGTTACCTTTTCTCCAGTGACCAGTTTGTATCAAGTTGACAAAACCCAGACAGGACAATTGTCTTCTCTGTGCTAGTTACTCTGTCTCTCTCTAATTAGCATACTAAGCAATCATAATCCCAGTGCTTATGGAATCTAATGGTTAGCAACAAGATGTGGGTAAATGAAGAGTGAGTTTTTGTGATCAGATCTTGAATTTTTTTAAAGGGTCATTATTCTCATTTAATAAATTGTTTCAAAAATGTCTGGCTGGGTTGATAAAAGGTTGCACAGAAGAAAGCAACATATGAGCTGAAGAGATCACTTGTTATTACAGAGTTCCCGGGTTACATTCACAGAGCCTACATTGTAGCTCACAACCATCTTTAAACCTAGTTCCAGAGAATACGACATCCACTTCTACCTCCACAGGCCCAAGGCACACATGGGGTACATATACATACATGCAGGCAAAACACTCATATGCATTAACTAAATGAACTAAGTAATAAATATTTTCTTTTTTATTTTAAAAAAAGAAAGCAACATGAGTTAGCCCAATGGTGAACAGGGATGTAAATAAATGTGTCCTTATCAACACAGGAATCCAAATAAACTCAATCCATTATCAGTTGGACAGCATTCTGTTAGGCACTGCCTAAGTAGGCCCTTCAAAAACTGCCAGTTGACCTGGAGGAAATACAAACATAGGTTTTGAAAATTTCTATGGAATATAATTCCATATTATAGTCTGTTGGGAGGAGGGTGTCCCTTTGTTTTGTCTTGGCCGCCCGGCTACCTTACACCTGAAATAATCACACAGAAACTGTATTCATTTAAACACTGCCTGGCCCATTATCTCTAGCCTCTTATTGGCTAACTTTCACATCTTGATTTAACCCATTTCTGTTAATATGTGTTCTGTCTTCTCTGCCTAAGTTCTGCCCTATCAGACCAAGCAGTTTTTTTTTATTGATTAACCAATGAAACCAATTTTTGTTGATTAACCAATGAAAGTAATACATAAACAGAAGGACCTCCTACACCAGTAGTCTAATGGTGAGGACTCTGGTCTCTGAAAATGTCTATGTGCTTTGCCTGGGGGTATGTTACAAAGTGTTGGTCTCTGGGTAAAACACATCCACCACAGAGACCACAGCTACATTGTAAGATTTTTAGGGCAGTTACTACTAGAATGAAGAGTATGTGGAAGTGTGTAAGAATTCAACATGATCAGAGAGTTTGGTAGAAGGACACCTGAGTTTTGAGCATGGAATTTTAATAATGGATGTTAATCACTGATTTTGTATCTAGCACATACAATTCCTAGTTGCCAACTTGAGTGTGAAAAATAAAAAGAGATGTGCCGAACACTGGGTATGGAGGGATGACTTCTGTTATTTATATGCCTTTCTTGTCAAAGTCTGAGGACTCATCACCATGGAGCAATTTCTCCAACAAAGCGTGGCTTTCCCATCCCTTAATCCAAGCAACTCATTTGCTGTTCATTTTGTCTTTTAATATAGCTTTTGTCAAACACTTCTCTCCTTAGAATTTTCTTTTCTAAGTACTGTCCCTTTGACCATACCAAAATCCTGTGAATGATTTTGAGAATTAGAGTGTGTTGTAGGAAAACTAGGCTTAAAAAATTTTCAACATTTTATTTCTTTGTGGAATATACCTGTATAGGTTTTTTAACTTTCATGTTATACTTTAACTTCAGCTTGTATCACGGAAGAGAAGGTATTAAAACTGCATGTAACAATTTACACGGAGGGTTTATATATACTATATCATGTTTAATTACATAAATTGGTATGCATTAATTGAATAAAAAATACAGTTTGAAGTGGAAGGTATCTGTTTGTTGGTCTAGTTATTTATACTTTGATCCACATACATTCATAAGATAAATATATATTGAGTACATTTTAGGTACTGGATATTAGCAAGTTGGGGTGAACAAACTAGGGTTGGTACCTGATTTCACAATAATAAGGTTTTGAAGAGATTAATAGAAGTTAATAAGATAGACTATGAAACTCTGTGTGTGCACACATTTATGTGCATACAAACACATGTGCATATGCATAGATGTGAATGGGAATCACAATAAATCCTATATATCACCAATGTCATTTTCCTGAGAATTTGTCATCTGTTTCAGCTACATTTCTAGTGCTGGGATAAAATATAATAACAAAGGAAACTTATAAAGAAAAGCATTTCATTGTGCTTACACTTTCAGAGGGTTAGTGTTCATGATGGTGCAGTGAAGGAATGGCAGCAGGCGAATGAAAGAAAAAAGGGGAAAAGGAAGTCCATGACTGCTCCTAGGTATGGTAGAGGAGAAAGTCTAGTGTACATAAAAGGGATAGCATAACCAAAGGCAGGGACATCTGAGACAGTCCAGCGTGAACATGCATGACCAGACTGAGCCAGGCCTTTTGTGGAGGGGGAAGGGAGAAAGGAGAGCCAGACCAAGAGGGCAGGAAGGTAAAGGGGAGATGAAAGGGTCAGGTTACCAAATGGTTAGATTACATAGGGAAGGGCAGATGGGGGAGGGAAGCCCAGGCCATTACCTGGGCTGGAGAAGTTTAGGGTAGGGGTGGGGTATGCCAGTCAGGAGGGAGGACCTTGTAACAAGTAGGGACTGAGGGATACTGGGAGAACCTGGCAGCTAGATCCACCACTTTGACATGTTAAGTAGGCACCTCAGCAATTTGTTCTGTTTGAGACCTAATAGCAGGAACAGCTGAGCATTCCCATCTCAAATGGCAGACCACAGGCAGAGAGAACACACTGGGAATGGTATGAGTCTTTCAAAATCATAGACTCTGAACCCAGTGACACAGCTTTTCCAACTAGGTCACATCTTCTAACCCTTCCCAAACAGTTCTATCAACTGGGGATCAAATATTCATATATACGAGGCTATGTTGTAAGTGTGTGTGGGCGGGGGGCAGGGATGTGTGGTTTCTTATTCAAACCAAAGCATTATACAGAACTCTTAGTATGGGTTACATTAGAGGTAAGATCTGACGGGTAAGAAGCCAATTGTGGAAAGATCTGAGGAAAGAATATTTTCATGTAGAAAAAGGCTGGGAAGGAAAGATGAGTTTAGTGTGACTGAGGAATCAAAATAAGTACAAGGTGAAAGAGTGATGTGGTTGCAAAATATGGTTCAAAGCGAAGGAGGAAACATGGGCAGGAAAGAGGTCAGACAGATTTTATTTCTGAAACGAATTCCTCAAGGACACAAGGCTTATAAAGACCCATATATCTTAGATATTTGAACTAAAGAATTCTAATCTTTCTGCTCTTTATCTGGGCATATCCAAGTAGTCTGTGATCCATGGAAGTCTAGGAATCCAAACCTGTTTTATTGTGGTTTTAATCAAATCTAAGAGTTATGTTGAGTGAATAAAAATATGTGTACATACATAAATTCATGATTAGCTTCTTTTGATGTCTTAGGCTGTGTCAATGTTTCTAAAATGTCAGTTGGAGAGAGGCTGCAGTAGGTGAAAGTGCATGCTGCACAAATGAGGATCCAAGTTCAAAGGCCAAAGTCTGTGGTGTTCGAAGACCAAAGACTGTGGGGTCTTTCTGATCACCAGCCGCGATCCTGGTTCAGTGAGGGCCCCTGTCTCAAGGGAACACACTGACAAAGAAGAACAGCTTGCATCCTTTTATGGCCACCACACACATACCCACACACAGTATACACATACCCGCCTCCCCAAATGCACATACATGCAGTATCACATATTTCTCATTCCAATCCTAAGTGGTTTCTCTAGCAAAACCCTTGACATATTTGAGGTTTTGATTTTTTTAAAGAGAAAAATGGAAATACTTCATGGAATCATGCCAGAATTCACTAAGTTAAACTATTTTTTTGAGGTGGATCAAACTGGGTTAGGTGTTTTGCTCTTGAACTCAACATTAGGGGAACATAGCCTAAAATGAACAAAATAGATTATTTTGAGTCCTTGAAAATAAATATGAAGTGTATTCCCTTTCCTGATTGGCACCACCAATGTTGGACAACTGCTACATGAGAGTGCTGAGGTAGATATATGATATTCAATATTCCAAACAGATGATGAATGATAACATTCACCAGTCTACAAGAAGAATGGCCTAATTTTAAGTGTTCTTTTTGGAAGTTCTATGAGTGTTTTGCGAAAATTTGGTAAAACTACAAAGGCTGTAGACTCAAGAATATCAGGAGTGAAATATAGTAGCCTCTGTCCTTTCTTGCATGTTGTGAAGATACTGTTCAATGTATATCATTTTGACAAATCCGACTTATTTGTTAAATGAAAGCTATGATCACTGAACAGCTTTGTAGGTGCTGTTTCCATGAATCATGAATTCTGAGGAAGTTCATTATGTAAATCAGAATACAGGACAATATCATTTTAAAATTTATGTCTCCACATGTCACACTTCATAACTTTGACTGAAATGACTTGGGACCTACTACACCAATAAATGTTTATACCAACATTTATATTATAAAAAGAAAAGCCTGCTTGGAAATATTCTTCTGCACTTACTTGTAAGGATTTTTTCTTTGATTACCTACTTGTCTTTAAAATAAAGAACATTTTTAAAATAAGCAGGATCTAGCAAAGAGCCATCATAGAATATACTGATGCATGAATCAAGCTACAACTAGAAAGAAAAGTTAAGTTTAAACAACCTATTTGCAGATGTAATGCTAATAATCGGGCTTGTTTTCATCCTTGAATTAGTGGCAATCATTGTCCAATCATTTTCATTATGGGATGGAATTAAAGGCATATTGTTCTCTGTTATATTTTACTAAAATGTCCTGAACATTCTCTCTAGTTTACAGAATCAAGAATGAGACTGGGCTGTTTTGGAAATTTGACAAGTGAAACTGGGAAAAAGGAAGAAGACAGGTTTCAAAAGTAGTTGTGTGGTGGGGAATCTACCACAGAACACTTTAAACATCAGAAGATACAGTTAGAAGTTTACCTGCATGCAGTGAGAACCACTGAGCCTTGTAATAGTTTAATGACACTGATTTTCTACAGTGGTTTATCCAGCCATAGTCAGAAAGGGAGGCCCGCAAAGAAAGTGTTCTTACTTGTGCAGTACAGCTATGACCTCAGACATTCCTTCTTCTGAGAGCTGGTGTCTCTGCTCTTCCTTGGTTCTGTCATGGTTGTGAGATTTACTTTGAAGAAGCAGCAGAGGTGTTGTTACCTGAGAGGCTGGGAAGTCTCTGTAGTTTTCTTAGAGTTCTGTCTCCATCCACAAAACATTGCATGCTGTCTTCCCCATATGGGCAGACTCCAGAGAACAAAGCACTAGCAGAGAGAATCTATAGTAGCAAACTCAACAAAGCAACTGTGAGAAGTTCAAAGCACATTGATGGCTTCCTTGGGTTCTTGATCCCAGGTGAACATAGTTGCACAAGTGACTGAGAAGACTATCAGACAAGTTCCTTAGCCCACCCACAGAATCTTGGGAAATAACATCTAGGGGAAGGTTAGTACACCAATAGAAAACCAAAGCAGTAGCTCACAAAATGCTTTTCTCATCATCAAATTTGGGGGATATGAACTGATGGGGCCGTGGAGACCAATCAGGACCCCATTTCGAGGAAGTTATTCTGTGTTAGAGTAAAGTAAGAGCAAAGACAGTGGCTGACCTATGCCCAGGTTTTCTTCCCTTAGCAGGAAGAGGACACCTCATTAAACACAGGGTTAAAATGTTGAATTTAGATGTTATACAAAACTGGGCACAGAACCTGGTGCCATTAAAACAGGATGGTAAGACAAAGAAAATTGTGGGGCACAGAAGGAAAAGGAACCTTTATCCTGGATTCTGGCGAAGTTTCGTGCTAGCTGAAAAGTCCAAAACCTCAGTGCAATCACCAACCTTTGCTGTGGAGGATGCTAGAGGAACATACAAATGGTATTCCTTTGGTATCTAAGTGCTTTTTTGTTGTAACAGAGGAACCAAGCTTGTGACCTGACCTGATTCCTTTTGGAGATTTTCTGGAAATATCAAGCAAGACTATTCGTAGTAATCTGGAGTTTTACCAATTGTAACCCTGTCAGGGAACCCTCAGGAACCATCCAATGATCTCATTTAGATCTTTTAGCAACCCTTTGTATATAATACCTTCAAACTGATGTTATAAATGTGGCAAGAGCAACTCTTCCTATAAGTCGCAAAAGCAATTCTCAGAAAAGCACACATTCACACCCTCTAGTGTGTATTGCTTTTCTCATTGAGCAAGTCTTTCTTTCTCTTAACCCTCATGCTTAAAATCTGTGTTGAAAACATTTCTCAATAACTACAGCTCTGCCTCATATTGGCCTCATCCTGAAATTCTTTTCTGTGTAGAAGCCAAGAATCTGGTTTGACCAGAGTCCAGGTCCTTGATAGATGAAGGAACTCTTCTTTTAGCTTCTGGGTAGCAGTGTGGAGTTAGGCTTCATCTCTGCTGTTGTTGATATCATAACTTCCCATAAGACAAGTGTTCCCCCTCCCCCTCAAGCCATAATACTAACAACGGCTCCACATAAGGAACCATTGTGAGGATTAAGTGAGGGGGAATGCGGAATTGCTTAGGAAAGAGATAGCATGTGTTAAATTCACAATAGAAGGATTTTTAACACATTATCTCTTTCCTATCACCCAGTATATTTGGTCTCCCTTGCTGCATTTTGTTTTCAGCACCTCCAGGAGGGATAGCAAAGAAAAAAGGGCATAGAAAATTGAGAGCAACAATTCTTTACTTTGGAGTTTCGAAAGCACAGGGAATCTGTGCTTCAAAGGGCTCTGCCCTGAGGCCAGCTTCCCATGCTGCTTCTGAGAGAAAATAGGAGTTCCCTTATTTTTTACTACCTTATAACACAGACACTAGAGTGGCAAGAAATATTAGAAGTTAAATTCCGGTATAGATTTCTAATAAGGGGCTCTCCTCTTTTGTGACTAGCATCTACATACTACAGGCAAGCCATATCTCAAGACTGAACTCACTAAATGAACACGAGACAGCTTAGAGCAGAGACAATTACATCCTCCTTCCCATTTTAGGGGGAAAGCAACAAGCCTCAGTTTTGTCTGTGTTCCTAGGTTGTTTCTGTTTGTGAAAACTGGATTAGACTTTAAATAGACAACGAGACTTTGCCAGTTATCCTAGCCACAAATCCTGGGTTAGTTCTGCCTTTCATTGTCTTTCAACTATTTTATAGCTCTATAAATTGCATTATACTGGGAATAAAGCCAATAATTCTTATCCATAGAAATGCAAATTGTACCCAGTCAGATGAGCTGACTATTGCTCTGTGGATATTGCCAACTTGATATATATTTGTAAATTTACTTTAGCCTTCCTGATGGTCTGTAACTGTGCCTGTCCTTCTGAAATTTCCATAGAAAAGGCTGCAACATGTGGTCATTTCTACTTTTAGTGAGAGTCATCAAACCTCTCCATTAGTTTGTCAGAGCTGCCTCATAAAATATCATTCAGGAAGCCGAGTGAAAGAGTCTCAGTTCTGAAAAATTCTGAGAGCAAGGTGTAGACAGGGGCGTTTCTTCTGAGGTCTCTTTATTTGGCTTATAGGTACACATTTTGTTCTCTTTGTATTTACATTGTATTCTCTCACCCTCACCTAATATTGTGCAAGTCACAATCCCCTCCTGGTTTCTTAGTCTTATTGATAAGAGAACTTAAGGATGCATTCAAAGGGAAGCTGGAGGACTGTTGGAGAAATGGTGCTTGTTTGTCCTGGCTGCTTAGCCCTGAAATAATCACACAGAAACTGTATTAATTAAATCACTGCTTGGCCCATTAGCTCTAGCTTCTTATTAGCTGATCTCTTACATATTAAGTTAACCTATTTCTATTAATCTGTGTATTGCCACATGACAGTGGCTTACCGGCTAAAGTTCCCAGCATCTGTCTTTGGTGGCTCCATCGTTTCTCTCTGACTCTGCCTTCTTCCTCCCAGCATTCAGTTTAGTTCTCCCCACCTAACTCTGTTCTACCCTATCAGGTCAAGCCAGTTTCTTTATTCATTAACCAATAAAAGCAACACATTCACAAAATGACCTCCCACACCAGAGGGCAACTTTATTGGAGTTTAAATGAAAAACCTCAGGGCAGAAACACTGTAAATCTTGCCAGGTATCCAGAGAAGGAAGGTGGAGAAGAGAGATAAAAAACCATGCTTTAATGTCAGACTTGTGGGGGACACGTGCTGTATGATGGGAGAGGAACTTTAGAGAAAGAATGAACAAAGCCCACAGTACCAGAAGAAGCTTACTTGATCTTTGGCCAGCATCCAAAAGAAAAAGAGAGACGAGAGGAGAGAGAAAAGGGGAGAAGAAAAAGGAAGAGCTCTGCTTTTCTGACTCAGAAAGGCAGGATGGCCCAATAGATTCCTGTGGTAGTTCTGGAATGACAGTGATGGGGTGAGGCTCTGAGAAGGGAAGGTAGATTATCTCACTGAAGGTATAATTATTCCTCCTACCTCTTTAGCATAGCTACAAGTGGATACAGCTACCTGAAGGGTGCTTCCTTTGTTTTTTGAGTAACTTGCCCCACTGAATTAACTCTTAAGAGACAATGGCATGTCTCCTTCCAAAGGGAATTCCATTCTTTCCCCCAATGTGTGGATATGTGCTTCCTTGTTTACCTCTCTTGCAAGCATTTCAGACATACTGACTGCAGATTCATGCAATGAGGCATTGAGTATGTCTTTAAATGCCTTATCAATAAAGAGTCACGTTCTGAGACAGTGTTGTCAGGACTTCAGCATGTGAATTAGTGTTGAGGATGCAGTTCACACCATAATACAGTTTTTTATAAAGGATTCTTTGATACTTCAAAGTGTTAGCTTTCCAAAACAGACTTACAGAAAATATATTCAAAATATCTGAAAACTGGGATGACATTGAGACTAAAGATGATGGGCTCTCATATAGCACATAGCCTAGCATATATGTATTCTGTAATTCCCAGCATCTTCAGGGTGGTTTATTTTTCATTAGTAGTGTACGAGTGTCAACCATTTGGAATATATTAATCTAACAGGCTACTAGCTTCCACCAAAGCCAAAGCCAAGAATATCACCAGATAGCATTGGAGGTTTATAGCAGAGTTTTGCTCTATTTCACCTACCTGACACTTCTCCCAAGGGATTTTAATGTTGTCCTGATTTATGCTTTTCCTTGTTCTGTTATTATAAAGCTTCATGAAATTGGTACCATGTGGTAACACGGAATTTTTGATAACCTCAACTTTTATTCCTGGGCTATGGTCACTCACATTTGGGTCCACAATAAACTATTTTAAAATCTTCTCTGAGATGAGTTTGTGTGTGTATGTGTGTGTGTGTGTGTGTGTGTGTGTGTGTGTGTGTGTGTGTGAGCATGGGTATTCAATACATATAATTAAATGAAACATTGGAAAACCACTTAACACTTTGGATGTCATTTTACTTAGTTGAAACAGGTGGAGGTAGCAAATCCCTATACACTATTCTTGTGAGGGATAATCTATAAGATTATATATATGTAAAGCATACATAGAAGGATGCTCCCTGGTCCTTCTACAATTTATTTTAGCATTTGGTCATGAGTCTACCAAACACTTCCATGTATTAAGCTTCTGGTTTGGGTTCTAGCTCTGGCCGCTCTATAGCTTACTATGAAAGAATTATGGTTTATTTCCTGACCAAATGAAGAGCCAAACAAAATTATTTAAAGCTTTCATTCAAGGACTAAAATCTCTCACGGTTGGGACCCTTAGTATGTACTCAATACACGCTTGTCAAGTGAATGAGTCAATCACTGGCTTTCTTTTCAAAGCATTGTGCTCCGCCTTCCCTTTCTCCCCTCAGGCTAGAAAACTTCTTTTTCAAAACTGAAATTCTGCCCTGATCACAGATATGAATTTCCTTTTGTACTTTGATGAGATGATTACAGATTTTGACAAAGGCTCAATGGCCAAATGGATGTTACCAACATGAAGCAATTTGCCAACAGCCCATGTGCTCTGACTTCTGGGAGATGACAGCATCAGATCTGAGGGCTGCTGGCCATCACAGCAGCTTCAGCATTGGGAGGGGGAGCAGAGGACTTCCTTCTTGTGTACCTGGTGTGTTCAGAAAGCTTTTGCATTACAATTTTAGCTGGTAAGGGATTCAACAGAAAGCCACAACTATTGAGGAGAAACGAAAAATGCCTAGATCAATAAATAACCCTTTGAGAGAGGGTACCCACCGCTTTCACTCTTTTTAAAGTGTCTCAGGGCTAAGACACAGAGGGCCAGCATTGCTATTGCTGAATGGACATGCCATGTTATGTATCATAAAATCTGGACTCAGGTCTCTTTAGTGTCCCTTATTGTTGCTCCTCTCACTCTTCTGTCACACACATAATCTAGATACATTTGGCATAGCACTCAACTTGGAAACTTGAAGAGAAAGAGAGAGAGTGAGATAGTGCACAAACCTATTCACTCCTCAACATAAAGCACCTTCACAGAATTCACGGCCCTTTTGTCTTAATTTCCCCTGCTTTAGAATTGCCTCAGGAGGAACTTAAACTTCTCAGACTTCACAACACCCAGATTTTTCTGAATCCCCTTATTCTGTGCTTCATTTGGCACCAACCATAATCATGCCCCCTCAAATGTTTAACAGGGATTGTTTTAAGTGGAAGACTTCGTAAGAGGCATCCCCTACATATGCACATTCAGTTTTTGTCTCTTTAGAGGCATTAAAGACTACTAGCTTCAGAAGTACTCATTGGGAACCAGAAGAATTTGAAAATTGTGTTAACTCCTTCAGGTGAAGCTTGGACACTGACCTACCTTCATGCCACTATGTTGGCTTCATCAGATATCAGTACCTGTACATAGCACTGAGACTTATAGAGGTCAGGAGGATCATAAGGTTTCCTTTGTACTGTTCTCAATGGCATTGGAGTTGAGAAGCATAATCATTTGTTTTCTCTAAGATTATTTCACTACAAAAGTGGCCTTTTCTCAAGGAACTGAAGAAAGCTTTCAACTTTAGATTAGAAGTTACTTACAAATAATGAAGTGAGAAATCAGGGAGAAAGTCTTGAAATCTTAAAGTGACACTCAGTCCTTTGTGGGTTCTGTGCCCACAGATTTAAGCAATCACAGTTGGAAAATAATTTGAATTGCTTTTGTACTGAACGTGTACTGACATCTTCCCTATCGTTATTCCTTACACTGTACAGCACAACAATTATTTACAGAGCATTTTCTTTATATTAAGTATCATAAGCAAGTCAGAAATTATTTAAATGATGTGAAGATATGGAGGATATGTATAATTTCTATGCAAATCAAACAGCATTAGAGACCATAGACTTAAGCATCTGCAGATTTTTCCTTCAGTTAAGGTCATGGAATCAGTTCCTAGCAGATACTGTTAGACATCTATGTATTGTTGGGTTAAGGCTTATGATAGGGCAGGGTCAAGTTGTTAAGTCATCAGTAGAAGTCCAGAGAATGTACGGTCAACTTTGTTCTTGAAGAGTTCATAGGAATGGGATTCTCTTGATCATCTCACAAATAGTTCAAGTTAGCTTGAAATAAATAGCTGATATAATATCCCAGAAACAGAGGAATAAGTGGGCTTATGTTTAAGAACTTGGTACATGTATATGGGAATGTGCAGTCTTAAGAACACTCAGAGTTTGCTTTGATTAAGTATGGCAAGACATGAAGATATGGACATGGTAAGAAGTTTGCTCAGTTTCCTAGGAACAGGAAGCAAGACGTACCAGGAAGAGTCATACAGGTGATCAGCAGCAGAGGACTGAGGGAGATAAATGTGAACAAGGAATAAGGAATTTTACTGTGGTTTCCACAAAAAAGAAACAGCTGGAGATGGAGGATGGCTAGTCTGGAGAATTTTGGTGGTTTGGATGGAACCTGGGGTGATTAGGGTAGACAGAGAGTGGCTAAGAACAGGAACTCAGTAAAGATGGTTGGGCTGGACATTATACATATTGAAGACATACTTTCTAGAAAGTCATCTTGTGATGTATAGAAAGCAATTAACATTGGAAGAAGCATCTTTAAATACTATCAGGAGACACATAAACATATATGTGTGCATGTGTGTGTACAATTCTTACTCCATGCTTGTCAAACATTCATATTTTCATTTCATTGCATTCATGCTTTGATAAACAGAATTCCATTGCTGCCACTACCAATATCAGATATCTGTAATCAAGATAAAGGTGTATGGTCCTAGTCAAGGTAAAATTTCTCTCCCAAGAAGCTGAATCTTGGATAGAGTCACAGGGGACGGAAATATTGCTACTACTGACCCACGGTGGTAGCCAAAAATGGCAACTGTTAGTTTAAAATCTCATTTCTAAAGTAGCTTTGTGATTTGGTCAACCCAAAGTCTAGCTCTTTCTGGTCCTTCATTTGAGCCTCCTAGCATACATTCAATAAATCTAAAAACATACAAACAAAAGTAAATAAATCTCTATGCTGGTTACAGCTGATTTCTGTTGCTCACAGCCAGGGGTAGAGGACCTGCTGCTGATTTGGAACCCCTAACCTTTGAAGCTAATGAGCAGATTATGACAGTTTTTCTGATTATAATTTTCTATCTTCTATCACAGGAAGAGTATGCAATGGTTATATAAATATACAGATTTCAGTGAATCATAAATGTACTTCCCATTGCTAACAAAGTAACATGCAACTTTCTAGCTTGGTCTGCCACACTGCAGATAGCATGCCTACTCATGTGCAATGACAAAAGCTTGCCTTTGAAACCTCCAAGTAGGAGGCTAGACCCAGGTACTGACTTTTAGACTTCATCACTCACTGAAGCCCAATAGCAAACACAAGCTCTCATCACTCTCTATTTCTTTTTAGAGGTCTCAATGACACTTCAGGGACTGAGTTGGAAAGGTTAACACAAAATTACTTTCTGGAACTTGTGGCCATGGCAACCAGAAGAGAGCCACGTCAGTGGCTACTCTGGCAGCTACCAGGACATCCAATTTCTGTCTCTTGACATTACAGCAGTTCAGTCCCTCTAAACCAGATCCTTCTGAGCTGCCAGCCTACAGGGTCTGTGCACAGATGTTTTTTTGACTTTGTAGATACATGAAAGAGCTTTGTCCTCTGGTCAAACAATGGCTGAAGCAGGTCTTGAGGCAGAGGGCTTTTGACAGCTTGAATCCATGCCAAAATGGCAAGAAGACAACCGAGGGCTTTAGGAGACACTCTCAGTTGAGCTGAATTCTGTTCCTTTGTTACCCCAGGGGAAAAAGTGAATGCTTTGTCACATACAGGGGCATTTCAAGAGGTTGCAGAAAGGCTGTTGAACATCTTACCTCTTGAAGCAATAATGGATGATGTAAGTCTAAGCCGCGAGACGAGCCTTTTCAAAACATAGTCTGTTGAATGAGTGCTGATACATTAGAGTCAGATATTGTCAGCAGGCTTGGTTGCAGGAAAGGAGGAAATGGTTTGATTTTTTTTCTTCCCCTTTATCCCCAGTGCATTTCCAAAGAAAACATTTATTAAAAGACAGAAAAGAAAACATGAATCTTAAAATACCCATGCTTCAGGAAAGGTAAACATGAAATCCTCTATGGTGCAAACACACCAGGAGTATTAGTTAGAGCTGACTGTAAGGTGCTGACTGGTTTTCAGAAAACACACTTCGGATTTTTTTTAAAATACCAGTCAAGGAGATTACACTAAAGTGTGATAAGCATCAAACAACACTGGAAATGACTTTCATCTGATGCTTCAAGTTCATAAACAACTTAGTCCCCACATGCCATAGCTCCACAAAGCAAGATGATTTCCATCCTGAGTTATGGTCTGTAGCTATGCAAGTTAAGTCTTTGTGTGGGGGGGAGTCCAGAACACTTGGCTGCACTCTAGCAAGGTCTGTTTCCATTAACCTTTTGTTCTGTTCCTCCTTAAATAGCAAAGGTGAGACTGCCTCCTAGATGAGTGATAGGAGCCCAAACTTTGCAACCTCCTTATCGTCAATGAGTTTAAATGTTCCCTAGTTCCATCTGGCCTACTTGCATGCACTACTCCACTTAACTTTCTGCCAGTCCTTTAACAGTCCCACGTTTTAGGCGAAAAAATAATTCAGATACACAACTTCCTCCCATCTGCCTCGGTGGGCTATGCAACAAAATGTCAAGTCAGTGACTGTGAGGGTGAGCGTGGTCTGGCCCCTGCTTATTTAACATACATAACCTCTTAGCGATTCCTGAACTCTTTGGGTGTAATCGTGCTTCTTAGGTTTTTCATTGGTTATTTCACTTGTGTCCAATTTGTTACGACAGTAACTTAAAATAAATGGACCTTAATAATATTCACTACTCTCTATGTCCTCAATAAATAACCATTAAATAAATGCCCACCCCATGTGTAAGTTTGGGGAATAAAGGTAATTCATAAAAGCCATATCCCAGAACTCTAATTTTTTATAGATGTATTTGTGACCCACAGTTGTGTAAGGCCCCACAGAGGCCCAAAGAGTGAATCCAATCCTCTGGAGCTGAAATTACTAGTGGTCGTGTGTGGAGGCCCAAAAGTGTGAGCCAGTTTCTACCTTGTCTGAAGGACAGAGAGGTTTAGGTTGCTTCAAATTGTTGACAACAACTGTGGCTACACATCCTCACGTAGGGTGTGGTTGCTTTGTGTTTTCGACATGAAGATGACCCATACAGGTAGATTCACTCCGTGTGACCAATGGTCAGGAAATTCAAGCATACTTCTGCTCCTTCTTCTGAAATAGGAGGTTTGACCTAGGGAGTAACTGCCTTCAGAATACTTGGTCTAAGGTGGGTTCACTGCCTAAACAACAGAATGCTAATGACTTGATGTCTCGAAGTATAGAAGCAAATAACTGTACTAGTTGTCCTTTGTAGCATGTTAAAGGAGTCTTTTGTCTTCTTCCCCCTCTTGTATTGGGGTATAAAAGCGTATGGAAAAATAAACACAGGTGAATTTCAGCATTCACTGGAACTCCATCCCAGTACTCTCTTATATTTCTGTTTTACTATTTTCACTCGCATCTTCGTGGATTCTTTACTAACTTTTCTAATCCTCATGCCCCTAACCTAGTAAGTGGCATACTTTTTGAAGTTATGAATCTCCCAATGTAGGTGCTGGAAATGAACTCAGGTCTTCTATAAAAAACACCAACTGCTCTGAACCACAGAACTATCTCTCTAATCAACATATGGAATCTAATTCTCACTAAATATTTTGCATTGTTTTCCTGTGGAGTTTCAAACATACTGACTAATTTTGCTTTTATTGAAAATATAGTTTTATTTCATACAGTATATTCTGATTATGGCTTCTTGTCCCTCTTCCCCCTACTCCTTCCAGTTCTTCCCCTCCTTCCATTCAAATCCACACCCTTTCTGTCTCATTACAGAGAAATCAGCATCTAATGAGTAATAAAAAAGAATAAGATAAAAGAAAACACATTCAGAATAGGACAAAACACTCAAACCCAACAACAAACACAAAGGAAAAACACAAGAAACACATAGATTCAGAGACCCAAGTTTGCACACATAGGAATCCCATAAAAACACAAAACTGGAAGCCATAATATACACACAAGTGACCTTTTTAAAAAATGCCCTGACTTAACATTTGAGACAAAGACCCTCCAAAGATACCATTGAATTCATTTTGTATTGCCGATCTGCTGGACACAGGGCCTACCCTTAAGAGTAGTTTGTATCTCCAGTGAGATTCTCTTAGAGAAAGCTATTTTTTCTCATTTGCAAGTGACTATCAATTGGAGACATCTTCTCAGTTAATGATGGGGCATTTGTCTATTTCTCCTTGCAGCTTTAGGACTACATTTGGTGCAGACTCCTGCATCATGCTGCATCATGTATATACCAGACATATTGTGTCTAGAAGACCTTGATTCCTTGGTGTCATCCATCTCCTCTGGCTCTTATGCTCTTTCTGACACCTCTCTTAAAGAGTTCCCTTGAGCCCTGAGGAGAGGGATTTGATGGAGACATCCAATTAAGGGCTAAGTGTTTCAACGTCTCTTACTCTCTGTATTGTCTGGATGTGGGTCTGTGCACTTGTTTCTTCCCAATCTGTGCAGGAGAAATCTTCTCTGAAGATGGCTGAGCAAAGCACAGATCTATGAGTATGGCAGAATGCCATTAGGAGTCAATTTATTGCTACATTCCATTAACAGAAGAGTAGCATTTGTTTTATTCTAGGTCCCTGTCCTATCTTATCTGAGGTTCTTGGAAACTTAAGCAGTACTGAGTATGGGTTCCATTTCATACCAACCTTAATTCATCTTTTGAATATGTGATGAGAAAAATGAGGCGACAGTGAATTAAAACATGATGACCATAAACGAATACATAAAATCTGTCAGAATGGACTTTACCTGTGTACTGCAGAAGGACCACAGCTCCACTGAAATATTACAAAACTTTTCAGGTGAATAGTCAATATCCACTGCTAATAACTCACTGGTTTACTTCATTGAGATGTTCTCATGCCTTGGGGAGTCTGCCTGGGAACTCTCTTTGATTCAGTAATTAAAAGGTTTATACTTGGCAGGACCACTTTCGACCATGATGACCAACTCTCCACACTGACCATCAATCATTTCTGTCACTTTTGAAGGAACACTGAAGACAGCTACTGTAATGCCCTGTTCATAGCTTGATCTACTCTTATTTCTGGGGATATGAAAACTTAGCCCTCAGCTCACCTACAGAATAAGGGGAAAGGTCCCTTACCCATTAAGCTCAATGACTGCTTATTATAAATTTCAACTTAATAATAAAAGAAAAGAACATGCAATTGTGAAGGGTAATTGTGAACTACTAATGGATCTGGGAAGCCTGAAGTCTCCTGAAGAAGATTTAGGGTTCTATAAGGGTCTGCAATAATTATTTCTCCTCCAACTTGAGCTTTCAATGTTTTTGGTCCCTGGCCTCCCATTAATACTGAATGCTCAAGACTAACTTGGATAAGCTCTGAAAAGCATCATCTGGAAGCAATGTGACCAACACTTAATGGTTCCTGTGCTGGGAATTATATTATGAAATAGATATGTGCATCATCCAATAGAACACAACACAACTGGATAAGATAAAAAATGTGTCTGTACTTACAGATGGCAGAACTATGTATTTTGGGCACTTGTAACTTGTCTAATGTTGGTGAGCTCCCAGTTATTAGGGTACAGTTGGACCCTCATGCTGGCTACAGACAAAAATATTTAAACTACATTGTAAAGTTGCCTCTATTTTGTTTGTTTTTGTTGTTTTTTTAAAAGACACACTTGATTGCTCTTCCAAGAGTCTAATTTCAATCCTATCCAAGGAGAAATAAAACAAAATAGTCAGTTTGTCTGGAAGTTATCTCTTAAATGAAATAATTAACTCTATTGAGTTTAATCAAACTCTATTGAGTTTAATGCGGCCACAGTTATGTTTTCCCCTTAAAAATCTTCCCATGTGTTCTTCTTCCTCCAACATGTGCTATTGCTGAGTTTAAGATCATCTTCTAGCCCCTACTGGAAAGAAATTAAGCCTCTGGCTGAATCTAAAGCCTATCACATGCCTGCAAGTCCATTTTACTAAGATGTTGTTCCTGGTGTAGTCATCCATCCAAAGACTTAAAAGCTCTATTAATTGCTTCTAGGCTCTGAGTTCATCCCTTCGTCGGCTCTGACTTATGACTACCATTAGTAAACCTAATGTGGTCATGGCACAGGCAGCCAAAATCCTGACTATTAAAAAAAATCACAAAATAAAGTCATAGGAGGGGCTGTGCTAAGAGAATGAAAGGACCTTAAGTATTATTGATGAGCTAATTAGCCAATGTTTATAAAGATCCCTGACAATTAATATATATTATATAACATTTAAATGATTGGTTTGTTGATAGTGAATAACTGGGTACATGTAATGGACTATTTTTTGGTAGAGTGATATATGATATAGAAAATAGGCACAGAATAATGAAATCTTGGTGACTAAGGTGAAATATTATCTGGTTATCTATCCATTTTTCTATACTTAGAACAATAAAGGTACTACAAGAAAGACTTTCCTGGGGAGATGTAAAAAGCACATCTACTCACCTCAGAAATGGAGTAGACAACAATTTATGAATAACACTACAGTCAACTTGGTCAGTTTGGTGAACCAATGAGCTTCTGAGGTTATGTATAGGAATATGGGTAAGGGTTTAGAGAAGCCGAAATGTCTCAAAGAGAGCTGCATCATCAAAATCAACCCAGCAGGGGTGACAGCTCAGAAAAGCTGGAAACCTGGAGCATACTGTACAGCCTACAGGTAGCTCACCAGGTTGGAGATTGTCCTTTCCTGGAGATGCAGGTGGTCTGAGCCTCTTCCAGGCAGCTCAACTGGTCTTTGTTTCTTCTAAACTAGTCCCTGTTTACTTCAGGCAGGCAGACTCTTCTGGGAGTTCTTTTACATTAGTCTTTACTGTTTATTTATTCTTGGGGAAGGAGGAGCCTTTTGAACCTAGTCAATTTCAGGGATTCTTCTGAAGGTATTTTGAGTTGTTTGTTTTCTGTCTTAAGAAGCTACCCTGCTATATTCATCTCCTCTTAGAATATCCCGTGTTTCAAATCCCTGTAAACGTCATGTTTTAGGACATTTTCCCTCCAACATGAAATGTTTTAATCTCAGAAGAAATTTCTGCACAATGAAGGAAGATAACAAAATAGGTCAGTTATATACTTTTCTAGAGATAAATAATAGAAGCAGTATGAACTAGGTCTTCTGCCTTTTTTTAAAAACATACTTAATCAAATTTTATATTTTTACCACTCAGTTAAAATGAGAATATGATGGGATAAACAATGGGAAAGAGATGAAATGCTATATCATTTATTCTTCCCCAGTTCCTACATTTGGCATAGATTATTTTTTGGTATAGTCCATATGCTAGAATATTGGTTGGGCATACCTTTAGAAGTGAATGTGAATACTAACATCAGTCATGGTTATTGACCACCGCTGTATACTATACACAAATGATTATAAAGTACATGTTGTAAGCCAAGCAGAGTAGCACTCACACATGTATCTACCCACATACATAAGAACTGCAGGTATAAGAAACAACGTGAGAAACCAGAAAACATTTCATCACATAGTACATGTGAAACACTGTGTTTGGTGGGGTAACTTAAGTGTTTTAATTTTTATCTACAGCATAGTAGATGGAGATGGGTGTTACTTTGCTCTGTGTTAATGCCACATTTAGGTTCAGAGTGGACAATCCTTTCAAAGATCAGTGTGGTAATGGCTGACAAATATAGGGTAAGAGTTTGAGATCTTAATGCCACCGTCCATCACCTTTCATTCTATAAGAAGCTCCCTAGGAGTGCTCAAGGTAAACATGAATATTGTACAAGATTTTGAAAGGTAGTTTTGACTTGGAGAAATAATGCTTGTTTCAAGATAAGCAATTTATTCCGATTCAAAGAAGGCTATGGTTTTGATATAAGAAGACAGACTAGGGTCTGATTCTGACAGGCATCCAATAATGCATGTTCTGGTAGCACAGAGTGACACTAATACAGCTTCAGGAAAGACAGGACTTATGCATGTATGACAGTGAAGATGAGTATACAAAAGGGAAAGATTTTGTCTAGATATTTAAATTTTACCCCTAAGGTTTGTATGAGTGGATCTTACTACAAGAAGACTGATATCCATACAGGAAAAAGGGAATTAGGCAGAGTCACATCTGCGGTATAGAAGGCAAGGCAATGGCAAGACCTAGAGATCTTCATATGCAAACCAAAGAAAGACGTTCACGCTGGAGCCTTCTTACTTCAGTTATCAGAAACACCCAGTTCTCTGAAACTCTAATTTTGGAATTCTAATCTCCAGAACAATTTCAAAATGAATTTCTGTAGCCAAATACACCTATCCTGGAATACCTTGATTTAATACAAGTAGCATAATGTGAAAATCTTATGACCAACTCTTCCAAGATCCCAGCAGAAACAAAGTAAGACCTTCTATTATAGCTCAACACAACATTAGTATCTTCCAGTCATATTCTATGTTCATCAGTTATACTTGGTACATTCATCCATGAATGGTATTTTGTTTGTTGCATTCATGAATGATGTCTTGGTATGTTACAACTTTCCACAGCTCTCATCTGGAAACCTTCCTTATACTAGACATGGAGTAAATCAAAGTACTTTGTCTCTTTGTTTATATAAATTTAATCATCCCTTTCCACTTCCATTTATTGTACCTCAGTTCATCTGTTTCCTTTCCTTTGTTTCCTTTCCAAATGCAATTTAAGATGAACCCTCTGGTTCTTATTTTGATCTCATAGTTTGTGTGGACCTCGTGTCTTTGAATATAATGAATTTTAGTGTCCTTCAATAGTGGTTTCTAGTGGAGTTTCTTGGTGAGCAATAATGAAGACATTCCAGGGCAGTAGTTTGAACAGAGGAGGAACTATAATATAATCAAAGGTGGTCTTTTTATGCAATAAGACTCTGTAGGTAGTAGTCCTTGAGAAAACAGATGAGAATTGATCTGGTTTCAGTGTCCTGAGCATGGAGCCTTTTAGTGTTCTCTCTGTGAGCAACCTTCATTAGTTAACACAGAGTCCAGAATTGGGGAAGAGAGAGTCATGACAGTCACATTTCTTCCAGAAGAGTATCCCTTAGACAGATAAGGATAACTGTAGGGAAAGCCCTTCCCTGAACTTCAGAAAGAGTATAGCATTGTTTTTGAGGCTGCTTTTTATTTCAAAGTCCTCGGCATGTCAAATGGCCATATTTGGGTCCATCATTCTTAGAGCCCCAATATCCCTTATCCAAAAACTAGGATTATTTGCACAAGATCATTAACTCTAGAATATTCAGAGATAACTCACACATGGTCTATGAGTAGGAACATGTAATTTTGTAATGCAGTGTTACTGAGACCACTGGAATGCTGAAAAAAGAGTCTTTCCAGCATTCAGGAGGCAGGGAATTCTTAGGTGCATCAGACATGGGCAAGGTGGGTAGGGGCAGTAATGTTCTTAAAGATCTGACTTGCTTGCTCTCTCCTCAAAAGTACTGTTCTATAGATCCAGTTTCTGGACAGACCCTGTTTTGAATTATTCTACACTTTCCATAGTGGACTGGACCAAAGCTATAGTGAACTTCCTTTTAGTCTGGTTTATGACAAGACATGACAGACACTGGAAATAATGTGATTCCCTCTTCAGGGAACTGAATCTAGAAAATGAAAAAGAGTGGAACATAAAACATTGAAACCATGGCGGGTTCTAGGGCTAGAAACGATGGTGAACTGGGTGTGCAAGGTCTGCTCCTGAATATTTAGATGTAGGCAAGGTGTAGCAGGGTAATAACAAAACACTGGCTCCAAAAGAGATCTTAGTCCACATATTATAACTTTCTAAGGCTCTGACGCTTATTCTCACTTGAATCTGAGTGCTATCAGGAACCCAGAGCTCCAGGTTTTATCTAAGTCCCATCTCGAAAAAACAAACAAACAAACAAACAAACTCCATATCCATGGGATAATATGAGGCCGTAAAATAAATCTGGCCATTTTCTGCTTTTAAAGATCAGAATTTGATTCCCAAATCAGGTGACTCACAAACACCTATAACTCTAGCTACAGGGTATCTACCAATCTCTTCTGGCCTCTGCAGGTATTTGTAAGTACATGCAAATACATTCACATATATACACCCCCTCCCTCCCCCACAGAAACACATACACACACACACCACAGGAATAATTTATTTTTTTAAATCCCAAACCTCTTTTTGCTCAGTGTTTTTCAAAACACTTGCGTTTCTTTGGACCTTCTGTGGATAAGAGCTGACTTTGTGTCCCCTTGTGCCTTATAACTCATTTCCTTTCCTGTCTGTGGGACAGTGGTATTCATGCTCTTGACTGGTGTGCTGTTTATTTCTTTCATGTCTTAAGGAGACAGGACACACACCCCAGACACAGAAAACTGTAACGTAATATAAAGATTTATAGTCAGAAGGAGGAATGCTACAGGGATGCCAAAATAAATAACACCCGGAGAGCTCACTTGACTGTTCTGGAAATTCAATGCTTTATTTATTCTCTATAGTTCCTTTGTTTGGGCAGATAAGGTATTTTTCTATCATTTCCCCAGTCTCCTCAATAAACAAGCCTGTGAGTGCAGTGTGTGGATTGAGGATGGAATATAGAGATGAGAAAAATAGAGGGAGAAACTCTGCGGCTCTTATCTTGTCCTTATTTGTTGTCTTTCCTTGCTGAATTGCTGGAGAATTATTCTATGATTATTTGTCTCATGGCAAAAGTAAGGGAAACAAAGTGTCTTATTTTAAATGAGATTCTAAATGGCCTTTTCATACTAATTCAGCTCCAGCACTTACACTACATTCTAAGTATAAAATACAGGAAGTAGAAGGGGGCAGTGCTACTTCAAAGACATGTCAGTGATCCTGTCTCTTAGTTAGCTTCTATTACTTGTGATTTAAAAAGAAAACAAATTCTTGCTATATTCAATTTCTGAGGACAGAAAGCCAGGCAATATAAAATTGCGTTCCCAGTCAAGAGAGGAAATCTAAATGAGTATTTGGACACTCTACAGTTAGATCATTGATTTTGTGTGCTTGGGGGCATAGTCACATTACAGAAGCTTAAAATGATTATTCCTGCTGTGACAAATGTAAAAGACAAGACTTCGCAGCCAATGCCACAGTCACATTTCTCATGTGCTCTGTACTATTGGCTGAGTTCTGAATCTGCACATGCCTGGACTTTAATTTAACCAAGGCCACCTGGACCATAAACATGCACTGTATTTCTCTGGGTTACACTACAAGCCTCATTTTTCAGGTATTTTAGAATAAACATAGTGAAGTATTTTTAATTTTTGTCTTTTTTTTGACTTTGCTTTAAAACACACACACACACACACACACGCACGCACGCACGCACGCACGCACGGCTCCTAGTGACACTAGCAGTAATGGTAAGAAGTAAAAACAGCATTGTAAGTTCGTAGCTTCTTACGTACTGATTGTCATAGTTTGATCCAGAAAATCCAGTATTCAAGTTCAGGGAATGTTAGTGAGTTAGTTTCTTCAGTGGCAAAGTGTTCAAGGTCAAGCGAGTATGAGAAGAAGGCTACCCCACCTGCCATGTGAGCACTCAGTGGGTGTCGTGCTGAAGTGCATGAGCAGGCACAGCTCATGAGGCGAATGGCTGCTGACGAGAGTGTCCCATTCACCTGTCCCACTGACTGCCACCTGACCCACATTCAGCTGGCACTCCTTAGCATGCTAACACATGTGTATTCCCTGAGTTTGGTAGACAGCACTAAAAACCCTCCTTCAAGAGTCTGTGAAGACAGGACTGCTGTATTTTGGAAACAGTTTTCAATACTATGCATTCATGTGCTAGAAATTTGATACTGAAATCAGGTTAATGCTTTTCTCATAAAATGAGTTTTTGTTTATACACGAACCAATAAAGGCCCACAAACCTCCTGTCCTACCATTTATGTCTGCCTTATATAGGACTGTTACCTGTGCTACTGGTTGTTAGCCTGGAAGTTGCCCTAATCACGTGGTGCCATTATTTAGAGACAGATAACTTCCTCCGAGTTCCACTAACTTGCTCTTTAAACATTGTAGCTGTCACAATCATGTGCCAAATGAATCTTCTTTCCTCATACATTACCCCTCACTGGGTGCTCTCTTATAGCAACACAAAATGAAGACAAGGGACTAGAGGAGAAGTAGACAGAAAATCAGAAACTCTCCAGTCAAAACAGCAAGGGATTCAACTTTGGTGCCAGTGCTGGCTAGTTTAATGTCAACTTGACACAGACTGAAGTCCTCTGAAAGGAGGCAACCTCAATCAAGAAAATGCCTCCATGAGATCGGGCTGTAGAGAAACCTGTAAAGTATTTTATTAACTGGCAATTAATAGGTGAGTGCCCAGCCCATTATGGGTGATGCTATCCCTGAGCTGGTGGTGCTGGGTTCTATAAGAAAGCAGGCTGAACAAGTCAATGAACAGCATCCCTCTATGGCCTCTGTATCAGTTTCTTCCTCCAGGTTCCTGCTCTGTTTGGGTTCCTGTCCTGACTTCCTTTGAGGATGAGTAGCGATAAGGAAGTGTAAGCCAAATTAACCTTTTGTCCCCCCGAGCTGTTTTGGTCATGGCAGTTCTCATTACAGCAATGAAAATATAAACTAAGACAGTGACTGTAGTAGTACTTAAGACGTTGGTGACACATTCAAGATGCAAGGAGGAGAGGAGAGTAGGGGAAGGGGAGAAGAGCAGAGGAAAAAGGAGAGGACATCTCGGGCTTAGATGATCTCTGGAAGCTCTGTAGTGGGGTGCTGTTTAAAGTGGCCCATCCCCACCCATTGGAATCTCCATCATGATATCTTTTTCTCTGCTTTTACTCTCACATAACCGTACTTTATTTCTCATCATTTTTGTGAATAATATTCTCCCTTTCATCTGGTAATCCATTATGTTAGATTTTTCGGATCTCCTCCCATCCTGTCCAAAACTTACTGTCTTAGCTCAATGGAACAGAAAACAAGGTACAGAATTAGATTAAAAATATATGTAAACTGGCATCAGTCTGATAAAGTGACCACAACATGCCAGTGAGGTTAGCTGGGTATTTCGGAAATAATACTTGTGTCACTCAGTCATTCAATAAAGCTACAGGGGATATGTAAATGGCATTAACAGGCTCTAGAATAAAGCCTTAAGGATGGGCAGGAAAGATGGCTCAGCTGTTAAGAGTGCATACTGTTCTTCCAGAGGAGCTGAGTTGGAATCACAGCTCCTGTGTCAGATGGCTCACAACCACCTGTCTCTCTACCTTGAGGGTATCTAACAACTCCCTCTGGCCATCATGGGCACTGCATTCACAGGTTCCACTCCCACATATACATAAGCATAATTAAAAATAAAAATAAAGTAATTAAAAACTGTTCAGGGCTCTAATTACCAATCTCATTTGGCACAAATGTACTAATGCTGTTTGTAGGGAAATTAATAAGTGGCATAAAAAGCTAACACAATGTGAGCAATGCAATCAGAGACACTGGCAATACATGTGAAATGAGATTTCATAGATAGTAAAAATGAGACACTTAAAATATTTTATAAGTCACTTTCATTCATATGAAAAAACACAAATGTAATCTATAGAATTGTTACTATGTCTTGTTGCTTGGCAAAGACACAGCAGGCTAATGACACTCTCTCAATAACAAGTGTGTGAACAAAGAGGTTCCTAAAGTTTCCATAGGGATAAAAAGGGGAGGACTTATCGCTGACAACTGAGTGACAGCTTTCAGAACCAAAATGTTTATCTAGTTTGAGTTAGCAGTTCTACTTTAAAGAATTTATTTTACAACCACTAGTAACAAAAGATGACTGTATAAAAAGTCACATACCCAAACAATGAAAACAAGGTATCTTGTAATAAAAAGATTAGCACAAGATCTTTAAAAATACCCAGTTGGGACTCTTTTGTTCCTGTTGTGTTACCTTGTCCAGCTTTGGTGTGAGGGCTTTTGTCTTGTCTTATTGTACTTGTTTTGTCCTGTTTGGTTGCTGTCTCTTGGAGGCCTGATCTTTTCAGAAGGGAAATGTGTCTCCTGACTGTGCATGCAATGTGAATGGCTTCTTCCAACTCCTGCTACCATGCTTCGTCCATCGTGATGAACTGTACCAGTACGCATCCGTCCTGACTGTGGATGCAATGTGAATGGTCATCTCCAACTCCTGACACTATGCCTTGTTCATCATGATGAATTGTATCCTTGTACTGACAGCAGAAATAAACTCTTCCCACCTTAATTTGATTGTCTCAGCAATGAAAATAAAGTATTACAGCATCGATGTTCAGTGAAGTCAAGTTGCTAGTTTGAGATTTCTTATAGCTAGAATGTATAGGCAAATTTTACAAATGAGACTCTTACTCTTTCCTAGCTCTTGGAAGTATTTTTGAACCATTTATCTATACATCATCTTATGTAAATTAGCTTCATAAAAATTCAATGATTGTGGGTGGGAGATCAGTGGCCTTCTGTAGTGGAAATGGTGCTGGATGATGAAGGGTAGATTTGGACGAGCCACTTCGGTTTCTCTATTGTTCTGGTTCTGTGACTTTCACCAAAGGGCCCTGCAGGGAGCAAAGGGTTTGTCAGGCTGGAGCATGAAAGCAAGAGACAGAAATTGCAAAAGGGCAGAAAAGGTAAGCTCATTAGTAACGACATGAGCTGACAAGACCTGAACCATCTAAGATTGAGAAGAAGGAAAGGAAGGCAAGCCAAGCATTGGGATGTGCTGTATGCTGCAAATAGCTTCAAATTCCATCAAATATGTTTAGAAAGTAAGCATGTAAAGGAAGTAAGAGAGCTTCTATCAAGGCTGTGACCGAGAGCAGGGGTAAGGAACATAAACGAAATGAAGATGCTCCTGTGTGCCCAAGGTCACATTGGGAGCTGGCAGCCCAGGCTGCTCCTAAACAGGTTTTCTTTGACAAGATTTGCAAGAATACTTTGGAGGGATAGCTTTTTATCTTGGCTTATCAAAAATCGAATTGGGTTTCCTTCTTTCCAAACTTGAGGAAGGAAGAGTGACTAGCAGCTTCCTGTAACTTCCAACTCGTGGAGTACAATCTACCATGGTCCTCTGAAAAGCATTGCTTTGAAGGCCCAGTTAACAAGGCATCATTGGTAATGAAGTCTCAATTCCGGGCCAGATTGTAGACTTCCAAGGTGCTCAGAAATGTCTGCCAGTGGCAATCATCTGGACTCAAAGTGAAAAGAAAATTAATGTGGATTTTCATATTCTCTTGACACAATCACAGGAGACTTTGGACAAATTTAACATACTGAAAAGCAAAACAAACTGAAAATATACTGTCAGAAAGCCAGAATGACGAATCCACTGACAATAGCAACATATGAAAGACTGGATCCTAGTGGTCCACCCAAACAGAGCAGAGGTTCAGCTTGCGATTTCCTGTGATTTTTATGCTCATTTGAAGAAAGGCATGGACTAGTACTCCTAAACAGCAGATCAGAAAGTAGTCAGTGAAATGAAAGAAATAATTTTAGTGTGTGGTGAAAGGGCCCTACATTATCCCAATAAGCCATAAAATATTCATATTGCTAAAAAGCAATTAAAAAGCAAACAAATATCATCTTTTAAAGGCTGCTTTTATATGATAGAATTTGTTATATGGCCAAATGAGCACTTAGCATGAGCCAGGCTTCCTCATTTTCCTTCTCCTGTTGTGTTCTGTATCCTCTCACATCTGCCTTGCTGCAAGTTTTAAAGTATGCACTAGTTCTTTGTGCATCTGCCTTGGATGTGGGGCATCTCCAGGGCTTAGCAGTAGCATTCTTCATGATTAGAAGTTCAGTGACTGCAACATCCATTTATTCTCAGGACATCTCCTTGCTGAACTCATTTCATCCCATGGCTACTATATCCTTTTGTCAAGGACTGCTCAAGCCACTGGGAAACAAAATACTAGAAATGGCTATATAATTTACAATTAAATAAATCCAATCAAGTGACATACAGGGCTGAATCTTTATACATATGTATCTATATATGTATCTGTACACATAACATACAGACTTCACACATTGTACATTTCTGGGCCTAGAGACACAGTTGTGAACTTGCTTTTGTGAGGGAGTGGGATGGGAGACACAGAGGAAGAGTAGGAGGAGACGAAGGAGGGGAGATTTTACTCTGAATAATAATTAATTGCAGTTTGTGGAGGAAAAAATAAATAAATAAATTCTTACAAAATAAACAGGGGCCTGAGAGTTTAGATAGGTGGTTTGTGAATTCAGTCAGTTGTGAAACATTGGCAATGGGAATAATAATCGCTCCCAACAATGTTTGTTTTTTAATTGGGTTAAAAGCCTTAATGGGAAGAGATGGTATTTTTATAGTTCAGTGGTTGCTGAAGTTATTCAAGTATAGAACCACCTGGAAGCTGTAATGTTCCCTTTGGAACATAATGAAATATCATTACAAGTAATGCTATCATGAATGTACTTAACACAAACTTAGGTAGTTTGATGAAGTTTGTTTTACTTGAGGGTGCTCAGTTTAATTAAATAGTCATGCAATAAACCAAATCATTTTTTTTAAAAGGAAGAAAATAAAACAATGAAAAGCAAACACTTCCCTAAAATATAAACCCTACACATTAGTTCTAGCAATTCTAAAGTCTTTTTTTCAGTATTCAGCTTCTGCAAGTCAATCATACACAAATGAAAGAGTTTAAAAAGCTTCGTGGACAGGAAAAGGAACCTTTAAAATGCGTAAAATTGTCTAAATAGCCACATTGTTTGTGATCTGTCTCTCCCCCACAAGTTAGGAACACTTGCAGCCCAAGACTAATTTTCATAACTTTGACTCTTATGATAGAAACCAAGAAGCTGGATTTTTTCTTTTTTTTTTTTTGGACTTCTGGAGCCATTCCAATAGATAAATCATACTAATAGCTAAGTTCTGCTGGTGTAAAAACTTTGTTCAAGGTGCCACTTAGGTGTGTGCTCCTTAACTGTAGGGTGTTGCAAAGGACCCTCATCAGAATCTGAGTTCAAACAAAGCTTAAGAATGAGGAAAGTTTCTGAGTTACAGCTTCCAAGTGTCAAATAAATTTTGAAATGTGTTTGAGGGCATCAGAGGTTGATTTATAGTCATGCAAAAAAAAAAAAAAAAGAGGCTCTGGTTCCTTGAACCTCACCTGCCTGTTTCCTTACTTCTACACACAGTGAACAGCTTTGAAAGAGCACCTTCAGTGAACAGGTACTTTGCTACATCCTACCAATCCTGCTACATATAGCAACACCCATCTTCTAATCATCATGGGAAAGTCAAAATATGTTCAACTGCCATTATAAACACTTTTATACAATTTGGATAGATTTTTCCCCTTTGGTTATCAGCTGATACAGCTTTACAAAGATCTCTGCAACTTTTCAGGAGTACTAGATATGAAAAATTCTAATGAAAGCAGAAGACGGCTATAGCCAGGCTGTACAGACATGCTTGCAAATGATAATGTCCTCTCACCATCTCAGCAGCAACATATACAAACTGGCAGTGGGATTCTCAGGACTGTTTGGCTAGACAAGCACGTCTCTCTGCTCATTCTTCCAATTTTCCTCAAGTATCTGATTTGAAATCAGAAAGCTTTCCGTGTCTTTGGCTCCTTGGTGATTAGCTTCAGATAACAGAAAGCCTTGGGCATTTCATTTCTCGTTTTGATGTTGGCCTTCAGGAAATCAGTTCTTCATAGGGCAACATCTTGGCTAGAGGTTCCTAATCACTCTTAGCATATTATCTTCACTGTAATAGTGATGTCCATGATTTCCGTGAGCACCATCAAACTAGGAAGAAAGGCCCTTTAAGCACTAAAACACAATTCCTTTGATATCATCAAGCACAATAGTGTGGAAACAAACTCGTCAAACCCACTTACAAATGTCTAAATCTTGTAGCAATTAGAAAGACTGATCATCTGTTTGTATTTGTTCATTTATGTCTAGCTTTACAAAATATAGATACTTCACATTTATCAGTTTTCATAATGAGTACACTGCTCTCGTACTGTAAAACATGTTGATCTGAATCCTATAGTGATGTATGCAAATTGCATTATAAACAGCATCATAAATTTAAAGATTGACAGAAACTACTGATTCTCAAGTACATGGCCATAAAATCCGTGCTTAAAAACTACCCATGAGCTAAATATCCAAATGGAGGTATATTTCAGAGACTGTATAATTCTTTCTGAATGATGACTTTAATTTCCCCTCATTTTATAAAGAGTGTCTCTTCGCACATTATTATTTTTTAAGTACTGCTGAGTATGTATTAGAAATCAAAGTGCTTCCATTGCTAAACTGAGTGTATTTAGCCTCACTTCAGAAGTAAACATGTTCTATGCTAAAGCTTTAAAAATGAACCTTAATTAATCTGTTTATTTGGGAATTGCTTTTCAAGCATAAATTAAGTCAGGCAGTTTCCTAGGTGTTTTAAATCCATGACAAGTGGGAGGGCACAGAAGAAAAAGCACTCTGTGTCAATCACGGCACATCTATGCCTATCTTTTTTTTTTTTTTTACTTTAAACAAACAAATTAAAGCAAAATGAATAATGCCATTAGGTTGGGCAAATGGAAATAACTGAAAAGACAATTCCTTCATGCCACTCCCAAAAAATTAACCTGTAACCTTTGAAAGCTACTCCAGGTAACTCATATTACAAAGATACTAAGCAACAGAGTGTGGGCTAACATTGGGTTTCATACATGTGCCTAGAGAGTACATACTAACTCTACTTCAGAGAACAGATGTTCAAAATGATGCAATTATTCCAAAGCACAAGGTGGCATTTGAAAAGCTTTGTTTTCCCACCTCTAGTGCCTCTTTTCTCCATTTTTAACTTTGTTTACTGTAAAATGTTCTATACATAGAATGTATAGAGCCCTTATGAAATATGAACAATAATAAAATAGAGGCAGGTGAATGGCACCGGAACATCTTGAGAACATGACAGGGAACATGTTGAGCTACGGTCCATGTGAAGGTTACTGGATTTTCTCAAGTGATGAGTCTTTTTTTTGTTCCCTCTCTCATATGCTCTAATCTCACCCTGTGATGCTTTGTTCTGTGTTGGACTCTGAAGAATTGCCAACAACCTGATAAGCCTACCAGATGTGGCTTCTTGACTTTGGACATCCAGTCTCCAAAACCAAATCTTGCTTTTAAAAATAGACTATCCAAATTTTTGATATTTGGTTATAGGAAGAGAACATATTGCTAGTTTCCGGTAATTTTGGTATAGATAAATGGAATGAAGAAGAACTGTTCTTGTTGATTTAGAAATGGAGCCAATGTAGAACAAAATGAGGTCAGGCACACTGCAACCCTCAGCTTGCCAATGGGATATAGTCAATTACCTCTAGTTTCAGCCTGTTCTCTGCCAAAAGATCACGAGGAGAAAATGGTTCCATCATTGTGTTAGGGCCAGCTGAGAAGACGGTGTTTTTTTAAAGGTGCCTGTATCTATCATTTAATTCAATAAATATTAATGACCAACTGGATTTGCATAGCCAAGGGACAAAGACCAAAGGAAGGAAGGGAGAAGATGGGGAAGATACAGGCAAGATAAGGTGAGAAAGAGAGAAGAAAGAGATGGAGGAGTTACATTTGAAATTTTATTCTTCTCTTTAATTAGACTTCACTGTAAAAGCTAAATCTTTCTAGCTTAACAAATAAATATAGGTTGATATTTGATTGAATGACCCACTATTGAAAAAAAAAGAAATCATTTGTTATGTTATCTTCTTTTGGTATAAGATTCTGGAGCTGCCATAACACATGACTCAACATTTTTGAGGGGGGATAAACTGCAGATATTCTTGCCTTTGGAGCAATATGGTGGCCCTTGGGGCAGTGTGGTCAATGGCAGCATCAGCATCAGTATCAGCCTTAGCAGCAGCCTTAGCAGCAGCAGCAGCAGCAGCCTTAGCAGCCTTAGCAGCAGCAGGGTTCATAGGTGACAGAAATTTTTGTTTTTGTATTTGTTTTTATCTGTTATCAACATCTTCTTTCATGTTATCTCAAGCATTAAATTCATTAACCTGGCCTCTTGTAGTATTATTTTGAAAGGTGATTCTCCCAGAAATATCTCTTCACGTGAGTGGGAGATCAGCTCCAGTGAACACCATCATGAGCATTCTTGCTTTGAAATTTCTGCAAGACATGACTATCTATCTAATTTTTTTCCCCAGCACTTACTGTTTCGGGAAACAGCAGTAAGCAATGCAGAACTTTACCCTGAGCATCTAAGACTACCTGCAAATTTCTTGTACCCCAAAACACTAGTAGTTCTGTGAAGAGCCAAGGTAGGCAAGTGGGGGCTGGACGGAGAATAGCAGTTTTGGTCTCACTTTCCCTCTCCCCAGTTTATCAGTTTTGCTCCAAAAGGTCCTTTTTCCAAGCCAAGATAAATCCAACTGTATATAGAGTCTCCACCAATTGGCTGAGTAAAATGAGTTAACTGCTTTGATCCCATTACAAGACCTCACATGAGTGTGTGACTCCCTTAAGCCCTTCCTAAGTTCAGGGGACCCATTGAGAAGTTCTACAGAGTCCAGCAGAGGTACTGGCCACATGACAGGGGCAGAGCTACCTACTCTTAGTGATGAAGGCACAGATTACAGAAGAGCTCAATTTAGTATGCAGATGGGGGGCATGTATCCCTATTCTGGTAATTTATACACATAACAAAGGAGGGGACAAGACTAGAGGAACTGGGGCATCATGCTGAAAGTTCTTGAAAACTATCAATAGATACTTCAGATACTGTGGTATTTTACTTTGAAGAGGACAGCTACCCTAACAAAACACCAGACAGGCAGACCAACAAACAAACAACTTGGGCAATTTTCCTTAGTTCTGTGAGTTTTTTTTCCACTTTATTTTCTTGATGGTCTACTGTGAACCAGAAAAGTTTCAATTTTATAAAGTCTGATAATTTGCCATTTTATTGGTTAATCATATATGGGTAGCATCTTTGAGAAGTTTCTACTTAACCCATGGTTAGGATTTAATCCTAGATTTTCCTTTAAGAGCTTTAGGATTTAGGGTTTACTTTGATGTTTATGATTCACTTTCAGTTAATTTATGTGGTTTTATGATGGGTCTAATGTATTTATTTTGTACATGGGCATGTGGTTATCCCAATGCCTCAAAACTACTGTCCTCACTTCTCTTGATGCATTGAGCTGCATTTGTACCTTGAAATCATGTGGAGATAAGTTTGTGTAGTCATATTTCTGAACCATCAGTTCTGTCCTCTTCTATAATACTTTGACTCCTGTTAGCTTTTCATCTTATTCATTTAGAGTTTTTTAGATTCTCCAGATTATTTTTATCTGTTTTATGATAATTTCCTGAAAATTTAAATAATATTCTAAAGATAAATTCTGCTCCCTTTTCAGTGCCAATCACTGTTTCTCTGGGGAAAGAATGCCTGTAGTTAGCTCTCCATGCCATCACCATACGGTTCCTCTACTTCTACTCCAAGCAAAAGATCAATGAGAAAAGTAGAAGTGTAGATGGAAGGAAATGAAAAGGAACAAAGAAATAGGTTATAGTAGAAAATATCAACTAAGCCCTGAAAGCCTATAGCAGATAAAACATATAATATCTAAGAAAAGTTTCAGAAGATCTTGGTAATATAGGTTGATAAAATTGTTCCAACAGAACATATATCTTCATTTAATGTCTAAAAATGAATTAATTATTAGAAATATAATAGCACTAGAAAAATTAGAATTGTTCTGGAAGAAAAGCAAGCAAGAAATCTAAACTTTAGATTTCAAAAGAAATTTGAAGACTCTTAAATCTTTAGGGAAAATGACATTAAAAATACTGCCTACCAATTTAATATGATAATGAAAATCATATCAGAAGAAAATACATATCACCACATTTAAATAAATATATAAGGAAACAAATCTATAATTAAATTCCATTAGGCATTTAGTTCAAGAGGGACAAGGAGAAATAATCCCTCATTTATAACTATAAGAGGCCACCATTTAGGCAATAGGGAAGGCAAAGGAATTCCAGATTGTAGAGAGCTCATAGGTTGAACTACCTTGTTGACAGCCCTTAGATCTGTCACCATTCTCCATTTTCCAGATTTCTTTTTAACAACAAATACTGGAGAATTCCAAGGGCTGGTTGATTCTTCAGTATGGTGAGCATCTAGTTGCTCCTGTACCAGCTGTTCTAAAGCCTGCAATTTCCCTTCTGTTAAAGACCATTCTTTAATTCATATTGGTTTCTCAGTTCATTATTTGAAAGATAGGTCTGTTGGTACCTCTAAAGGTTTGCTACTTGCTTTGTATAGCCTGAATGGTTGATGACCTTTGTGTATAGTGCCTTATAATATCCTTCTCATGTTTCTGGGACTGCAGGAATGTTGATCTGGGTATTCCATTGCCACAGCAGGTCATGACCTCATAAATTTACTGCAATATTAGCCAAATATGGCCCTTGTCTTCTTCTCTGTCCTTCTGGCCCTATGCATTCAACCCATCTCATGCTTTGTTTTACTTGAAATAGGGTTCCAATTCCTAGAAATTGAACATCTGCCTCTTAAAGAGGCCAATTCAGATGCCAAGATTCTGGAGTAATGATACTCATGTCCACACCCATGGCTAGTAATCCCTCAATTACAATGTCATTTATACTCACTCTTAGCTTCGATCTTTGATCATTTATAGAAGTCTGCCAAAACATATGCTTCCTATTTCCTATTTGAATTCTGATTCAATGTTTATTCCATCATCCAGAACAGTATAGTTTTTTATAGCAGGCAATGGATTTTTTAATTTTCCTGGTGAGACATGTTCTCCACAGTAACTGGGAATGACTGGACCACATTTGACTTGGGGGCCTGAGAGAGGACCCACAAGGAGTTTCCCAATGGTATCAGGTTGCCTTGTCTGTCTTCTATTGGTCTATATTCATTGGTCCAATGTCAACCTTTGCCACATCTACATAATCTAGAAGGTTGAGACCTTCTAATTTTATCATTCCCAGAGGAGACATTATTTCTAGGAATTCCTTTTCTACAATCCCTTCTCAGATGCCCTATTCTACCACAATTAATACATTTGGCATTTTGATGTCTCCTCATACCTTTGGAAATTGTTTCTCCTAACCAAGCCTCAGTATTATAGTCAAATGTCTCAACATTCACTCTATGCAAGATCCACTCTCCCATTGGTGCTGATCTAACCTTTGAAGGCCCAAGTATCTTTTTGCATTCTATGTTGGCATTTTCAAAAGCCAGAGATTCAATAAGTACTTATCTAGCTTCTGTGTCTGTTACTCCTATTTGTACAGCCTTAGTTAATCTTGAAAAAAGTCACTAAAGGGTTCTCTCTGACCCTGTTAACCATGGTATATAATTCATTTTCCTAGTTCTCGAATCCTGTCCCAAGCATTTAAGGCTGCTGTGTAGCATAGGGACAAGATTTGTTCATTGTAAAGAGCTTGATCATGTGGGTCAGCATAAGTACTCTTGCCAAGAATTTGATCTTTGGAAGTCTCAAGTTTTTTTGCTTTTCCCTGTTGTTTAAAAATTTTTGCCTCTTCTCACCAATAGCATTTCCACAGTAGTTGTGACCTGTATTCCAGAACTGTTGAAACTAATTGAAGCCAATTGTGTGGGTAGCCTTATTGCTAGAAGTCCATGTCTTTACCATCTTGCTAACAAATGCTGAATGCAAGCCATAAGATACCACTACTTTCTTAATTTCTTTTAGATCATTCATACCTGTAGGTGTCCATCTACCTTCTTTTGGATCCTTTTCAGCATTTAGAACTTGATGCTTTTTCAGAGGTAATTACAGGGTAGGAAGCTAAAACCCTGAGTAATTCATCTCTGACTCTGACAGGTACTGGTGATCTTAAATCCTGTCCTGTACCTTCTATCCCTGCCCATCAGCTCCGATAATTTCCTCAATCATTTCAAATCGTTTTACTACTATCTTTTGTAAAGCCTGGATCTCTTGAACTGTATATTTTTCTAGTGATTTCATTGAGGCACCTAGCCTCTGGTTCTCATTCTATACACTTGATTTTAAGGTATGAAGTTTTTCCTTTAGAGATAACATCTCATCTTTGGACATTATTTGGATAGCATGCAGATTGCCTTCCTGAAGAGATACTCAGTCTGCTAACCTATCATAAGTTTTAAGCAGATTTTGCTTGTCAGATTCAACAGCATGAATTCTTTCAGATAATTTCTCAGTACCCTTTGACGTGGATTGAATTTTGTCTGTCAAATTAATGTTATCCTTTTCAATCGTATAATTTTTTTAGCTAACGTTTTATTTTCAGTGGTATTAATTCTGTCAACTAGTTGCTCATTATTAGTCTGTAAAGACTGTATCATTTCTAAAAGTGCCTCATTCTTGTCTTTGTTATCAAACCATTTTCTTAAGGATATAATATGAAAAAAAACCTAAATCCCAATATCCAATAAATGGATATATCAGAAAAGCCATATAAGTCTTGCATAATACCATATATAGTATAAGCAAAAAGGTTATTAAATTCCTAGATGGTAATATTTTCTGTAATTATATGACTTTCAATTTTATTGATTTATTTATTAGCCAAATAGCTACCTTTGTTATGAGATTTTGGTAAATTGTTGTCAGTCTAATAATCTTTATTGGCCAGCAGGTGTAGGCACATGGTGAAGACACAACCAATGGCAGCACCAACAGTCCTGCACCACTTTGGTTTTGCATATTAGTACCTGGTTAAACACTGACAAATATGCTTTGCTTGACAAGTTAAAAGCAATTAAATCAATTTCACATTTTGAGCAAGGAGCCCAGAGTCCATGAGCAGGGAGTACAAACTGGAAGCTACAAAAGTTGCTGCATAGCAGGGAAAGCGGCAGTTGAGGTGAAGCATGTGCAAGCTTGGGAAATTTCCCAGTTGCTGTGCTTAGCTCTGCTGTGGTGGGGTTTTGCAAAAAAAAAAAAATACTTAGTAGCCACATAGGTGAGGGTGGGAGACTTTCTGGGCCATGGACCTTTCGGGCCTTTAAGACTGGTCTACCTTGTAGGTGTGGGGTTGGGATCCACATGGGAACCAAATGAAGATGGATGATAAAAAGAAATCCCATACTAGCTCAGAATTAAGCATAATAAAGGGTTATTTTTATGGGTAGACTCACAGATCATAGTCCTCTTCGTGAACATGGAACAGGAATTGAATCCAGCAGCTGGAAGAGAGAGCAATCACACACTTTACATCAGCATTTAAAGTATAAGAGGCCATGCCCAAATGGACTGGTATCTTAAAGTCTACTGGTTGAAGGAGTTCCTACAGCACTCCTAACCATTCTCCTTCAAATTTATGAGCTCTTTTACATCAATGTTATTGCATGCATATGTGTATTACACACACACATAATCCTAAATATAACCTGTTGAGTAAGTTCACATAAATACTCCTAGATATGCTTCAGGGCTGACCATAAGGCATTGGACAACCAATTGGTGTATTTGTCCTTGGAGAAGGCTATCTCCCCTGCTCACAGCTTTTCTCAGTTGCCTATAGTTTTTAATGTATGTGTAAGGTTGAAGCCTTGTAGACTTTTCCATTTGGAGTTTTTCATGTTCCTTGGTAACAAATATTATTTTTTAAAATCCCAATTTGTGATTATCTGGAAATTTTAAGTGTGAGTTAAAGGTTCAATATATATGAGTACATATTTTATCAATTAAAGATAAGTCAATTTGACTTTTTAATGATTGAACTAAAATTCCTCTTCAATCCCATGCAAAATTAAAGAGGAAAAGAAAGCTCCCTAGGAAAGGAAAAGCTGTAAACTTGAAATACAATATCTTTGGCCTTTCCCATATACTAGCCTATATCACTGAATAATATCAAACATTGACATTAGGCCTACTGCCCTACAACTAGAGAAGACAAGCAGCACTACTGTACTCATTTAAGAGGAAAACCATGGTTTTGTGTGTTAGATAACTTGCACATGAACTTCCAGATAGCATCTTTAGTTCTTTATACTCCAGCCATAGTCAGAGCAGCCACACCACCACCCACAAGTGGTACTTTGGGTTGTCCTACCACTTCTAAGAGTCATCTGAGTAATCAATGAAGATGAAAGAATAGATAAATATCTTCACTTCCCAGAAGTAAAAAAATCTATGGTGATTAATAATGATGTCAAATTGACAGGGTCTATAATAATACAAGAAACAAATCTTTGGATATATCTGTGCTAGAGTTTCTAGATTGACTTCAATGAGGTAAGGAGATTCACCCCAATATAGTTCTCCTACTCTATAGGCTGGAGACCCATACTATATTAAAAAAAGAAAGAAAAGAAAAAAAGAAGGAAAAAGTCACTTGATTACCTGAATCCATTGCTCTCTGCTCCCTGAGTGCAGAGTCAATGTTGTGAGATGCCTCATACTCTTTTCACAGTGTCCTGTACCTTCAAACTGTGAGCCAAAATGACCCTTTCTTCCTTTCATTAGGTTGTTTTCACTGAATGTTTTGTCACAGCAAGGAGAAACAGTAACTGATACATGAGCTATTACACCCTTTCTTCCATCCCTGTATTTTTACAGATCAGAGAAATGTTTAAGATTTAAAAAGGACACAGTGTGTGTTTAACTCAAAAGAGCATCTGAGTTACAGTCTAGTACTCAGATTCCTCCACAGTTCTGGTTTTGTCATCCTAGGAAGAAAGGGAAAACAAGCCCAGAAAACTTGCCTGCCAACAATTTAGATATTTTCAAAGCTACCAAGTTTGTCTGCCTTGGTGCTTGCAACTTTGCATCTCAGCATGAATTTCTTTCTTTCCTCTAGTGGCTGGCTGTCCCAGTCTCATTCATTCACCATCATGACCCACTCTGCTCTTTAACTTTGGTCTTTGTGCTTTCTATGAGCTTATTACTGAAGTTTGAATGTTAACAGAAATTTCTGTCCCACCTATTCTCACAGCTGTTTACTCCCCAAAAAACATATAAAGGCTTGTATTAACTATAAACTGTTTGGCCTATTAGCTCAGGCTTATTATTAACTAGCTCTTACAATTTAAATTCACCCATAATTCTTGTCTATGTTTAGTCATGTGGCTTGGTACTTTTTTTCAGTAATGCTTTCTCATCTTGATTCCTTTGTGTCTGGCTGATGACTAAGTCTGTGCCTTTTCTCTTCCCAGAATTCCTTTAGTTGGTTGCCCTGCCTATACTTCCTGCCTAGCTACTGGCCAATCAGCATTTTATGAAACCAATATGAGTGACAAATCTTTACAAGAGCATTATCCCACAGCGTTTCCTCCTTTTTTCTTTTCAAAGCAAGAACTCTGAATCTAATCTCTTGTTTAGTTTTTCTTGATCATTATTCATAACAATTTGTAACGAACACACTAAACAAAGACAAACATCCATAATTAATTGTTTTGGGAATGAGGGCATAGTTTTCTAGGCTACTCCCTGCTGATTGGGGGGCACTGATAGTCTTATGGGAAGCCAAAGAAAGTTTAGGATTATGGTCAAATCCCGATTGGAGTATTCTGTGATAGTAGATCACCTCAACCAGCCACCTTGAAGATATTCTGGATGTAGAACTCAGAGGAAACTGCAACAGAGGTGCTCTGAAACACTGGATCTACTTGGCCATAAGCTCCTATTGGATATTTTCAGGGGATTTTCCTCAATCAAACCTGATTTTTCTGAATACAGAATGAATCCACAATCTCTCATTGTCTGTGGAAATAAGAGCAAAGCCTCTTCTCTAAAGTAACATATCTTGTGACTTAAATTTTGAAGTCCAGTCATGTCCAAAATATATAGGTTAGATTAATTCAGCAGCACTTACAATCAAATGTCTTTTAGCAGCTGTTGCTCCTTCCTCAGCAGTCAAACAATTCAAAGACAACACAATAACATATAGTATCCAGATTCTCTGTGTATTTTCCATCTTTGTGTGGCTTTTTCTTACTCTATTTCTTTTATTTTCTTTTTTAGAGACAGGGTTTCTCTGTATATCTTTGGTTGTCCTGTAATTCACTCTGTAGACCAGGCTGGCCTTGAACTCACAGAGATCTGCCTGTCACTGCCTCCCCAGTGCTGGGATTAAAGGTTGGTGACCATACCTGACTATTCTATTTCCCTTTTATAAGGACTTTCTCTATTCCTTTTCTTTACTCTTCCAAGTCTACATATATTTTTAAACATATTGTAAAATGTTTTGAGTTTTTTTTTATCTGAATCTGTCTTTAATGATATACTCATCTTTTTCTGACCACATGAGTTTTTAACCTTTAAGCAGCATGGCTGGGTTTAAAGGTGCAGCTTTGGTGGCTGTCTTCACCCATTCCCTGCTTCCTGAGAGTCTAGCCTCATAGCAGAAGTATTGGCAGAGTCACATTTATTGCTACAACTTTGCAGAGTTTCTAGGTCCATTATGGCAAGTGTTTTAATCTTTCAGTGTCAATTAGAAATAACATCTACTCCCCCAAGTTCTTCCCTTAGTATATGAAACTCAACAGCACTTCCCCAGAGTTAGTTTGCTTCTTTTATTTAAGATTAAAATGAATTATTCCTTATCCAAATAAGGATAATTTTCTAACTTTTCTAACACCAATTCAGGGTCAGATATTGAATCAAATGCTCTGTATATTCTAGTTCATTTGGTCTTATAAGTGCTCACACAATGATGGTCAATTTCTCAAGAAAAGAAAATGAGGATTACAGTGCTAAGTGAAAAACAGTGATAGTCACTACTGTTTCCTAAAGCTTTACTGGGCCAAAGTCTTGGTGACAGGTTTATTGTATGTTATCAATGAAATTCTAATGTAACTCTGTGAGATGATAGTATTATGTCTTTCATTTTACAGAGAAGAAACTTCAGGTAAAGGGACCTCAAGAAACACTCCCAAGAATACCACATTGAAAGTCAGACATCAGGTTTTGACACCTGACTCTTCATTGTTATAATTAGATCTCCAGACTCACACACCAGATCATAGAAAAATAGCCAACTATTCCTTATTTGTGAATTAGTAAACAAAATCTTGTGTATTCACAAATAAACTATTCACTAGATGATAAAAAGAGAGAATTGATGATATATAGTATATTTAAGAGGGCAGAAACTAGTTAAAAAGATTACATATTATATGAATTTGTTTTCATGAAAAGCCCACAGTTGGCAAAATATGAAAATAAATAGTATTATGAGTTAGTAGCTGCCAAAGGTGGGTGGGAAGGGTATTTGGGAGAAATGGGAGTAGGTGCTAGGAAACATGAGATTTCTTGAGAAAGGGTGATGAAAATGTTCTCAAATCAGCTTCAGTTATAGTTGCATGATGGTGCATACAGAATACCACTGAAGAATTCACTTTCATTGGGAAAATGTTGCAGCCTGTGAACTATATGTCAGTACATTTATTTTTTAAATTTTGGGTAGATTACTAACCTCAAAGTTTCAGATTTCAGTTATTGCTCTTCACCATGGCATTTGCCAACCACCAATTCTTTAGCTTATTCTGTTTTTTGCAAGCTTTCCAAATTGTTTCATCTTTTCATATCCCTCTGCAGACTGCCACAGAATGAGAACTCAGTGGAGCTACCTTTGTTCATCATGCAATAAACGCTTAAGTCTGTTGGTGATTGTTGCTCAGTGCCAGCTCAATATGCAACACACTGAATGTTTAAAATAAAGTATTTCTAGTTGAGAGGAATTCTGACTATATAAAACAGATCTGTCTCTTAAACACTGAGTCTTTCATTTTAAACTAAGTATTTAAATATTCTAGTGAAATCAATATTTAGAAGGCTCTCTCAGCCTGCTTTTTTCGTGTATATGACCATCTGCCTCATTCTTTTTTTTTATTGATTTCGTTAAGCTATACATTTTCCTCTGCTCCCTTCCCATTCTCTCCCCTCCACCCTCTCCCATGGTTCCCATGCTCCAAATTTACTGAGGAGATCTTGTCTTTTTCTACTTCCCATGTAGATTAGGTCCATGTATGTCCTTTTTAGGGTCCTCATTGTTGTCTAGGTTTTCTGGGATTGTAAATTGTAGACTGGTTTTCTTTGCTTTATGTCTAAAAGCTACTTATGAGTGAGTACACATGATATTTGCCTATCTGGGTCTGGGTTACCTCACTGATTGTTTTCTAGCTCCATCCATTTGCCCATAAATTTCAAGATGTCACTATTTTTTTCTGTTGTGTAATACTCCATTGTGTAAATGTACCTAATTTTCTTTATCCAGTCTTTGGTCAAAGGGCATTTAGGTTTTTTCTAGGTTCTGTCTATAACAAACAATGCTGCTATGAACATGGTTGAGCACATGTCCCTGTGGTACAATTGAGCATCCTTTGGGTAAGTACCCAAAAGTGGTATTTCTGTGTCTTGAGAAAGGTTGTTTCCTAATTCTCTAAGAAATCACCATACTGACATCCAAAGGGGCTGTTCCAGCTTGCACCCCCACCAACAATGCAGGAGTGTTCCATTTATTCTATATTCTCTCCAGCATTAGTTGTCATCAGTGGTTTTAATCTTGGCCATTCTTACAGGTACAAGAAGATGTAATCTCAGAGTTGTTTTGATTTGCATCCTCTGATGACTAAGGATGTTAAGCATTTCCTTAAGTGCATTTTAGATTCCTCTGTTGAGAGTTCTCTGTTTAGGTCTGTTCTCCATTTTTATTTTTTATTTTTTAATTTTTATTTATTTATTTATTTTTTTTACTGGATTATTTGTTCTTTTGATGATCAATTTCTTGAGTTCTTTATATATTTTGGTGATCAGACCTATGTCTAATGTGGGGTTGGTAAAGATTTTTCTCCATTCTGTAAGCTGCCATTTTGTCTTGTTGACTGTGTCTTTTGCTTTACAGAAGCTTTTCAGTTTCAGGAGGTTCCATTTACTAATTGTTTCTCTCAGTGTCTGTGTTGCTGTGGTTATATTTAGGTAGTTGTCTCCTGTGCCAATGCGTTCAAGTGTACTTATCACTTTCTTTTTTATGGGGTTCAGTGTGGTTGGCTTTATGTTTGAAGTCTTTGATCCATTTGGACTTGAGTTTTGTGCATGGTGATAGATATAGATCTATTTTCACTCTTCTACATGTTGATATCCAGTTATGCCAGCACCACTTGTTAAATATGCTTTCTTTTTTTCATTTTATATATACTTTTTGCTTCTTCGTAGAAAACCAAGTGTTCGTAGGTGTGTGGATTAATATCTGGTTCTTTGATTCGGTTCCATTGGTCCTCCTGTCTGTTTTTATGCCAATACCAGACTGTTTTCAGTACTGTAGCTCTGTAGTAGAGTTTGAAGTCAGGGATTGTGATGCTTCCAGACATTCCTTTATTGTACAGAATTGTTATGGCTATCCTGGGCTTGCTTTTTTTTTTTTTTTTTTTTTTTTTTTTTTTTTTTTTTTTTTTTTTTTTTTTTTTTTTTTTTTTTTTTTTTTTTTTTTTTTTTTTTTTTTTTTTTGCTTTTCCATATGAAGTTGAGTACTCTGCTCTTTCTACGTCTGTGAAGAATTTTGCTGGGATTTTGCTGGGCATTCATTGAATTTGTAGATTGCTTTTGGTAAGATCGCCATTTTTACTATGTTAATTCTGCCTTCCCAAGAGCATGGAAGATCTTTCCATTTTCTGGTGTCTTCTTCAATTTCTTTCTTCAAAGATTTAAAGTTCTTGTCATAGAGGTCTTCCACTTGTTTGGTTAGATTTACTCCAAGATATCTTGTGCTATTTGTGGCTATTGTGAAGGGTGATATTTCTCTGATTTCTTTCTCAGCCCATTTATCATCTGTGTAAAGTATATGGCCATCTGCCTCATTCTTATTTTGGAAGTATTTTTCTTCTTCTTTTGAGTTTTGCACATACACATCAAGATCTCACAAGAATGTACATTGTGTTTATGTATATGTGTACTTCTGTGGGAGGCAGGCATTTGCACACATGCATGAACTTGCCTGGGGAGTACAGAAGTCAACATCTGTCTTCCTCAGTGAGAATCATCTTGTATTGTAAGAGAAAGTCTCTCATTTTTTTTAATTCACTAATTTAGCAGGACTGACTGACCAGTGAATGTCAGTTGTTTGTCTGTCTCCTCCTCCCCCACACTGAGATTACAAGAGTATGTTACTACATGTGTGTTTTTATGGAGATTCTTTAGGATATCAATCATCCTAAAGTCCTTATCTTAGTATGATTACCTCTACAAATAAGGTAAAGAAAATCCTAAGTCCAAATATAGTTACATTCTTACCTGTTGAGGGTCAATATACTTGAATTAGGGGAGAACATGTTAGCACATGCTGAAACCATTTGTTAGTTTGTATGTGGTATTTTCTAGAGTGCAAATATATCTCCCAAAACCTCATATCATTTGGAGAGTAGAACTCAGACAAACACAAGTTCATTCTCTCAACTCAGCTGCTATGAAAAATAGAGTCAATGTTTGGAGCATGTAGGAGGTAGAAACTATGAGGCTCCTGTCTTGCTAAAACTCCCAATTCACATGCATTTTTATATAAATCCTGCATTATACCATTACATTGAAGGAGAGAGGCAGATGATAGACAAACAGACAGATAGATGTATAGATAGATAGATAGGTAGGTAGGTAGGTAGATAGATAGATAGATAATAAAATGACACCTGAAGGCAATTCAGATTTGTCTGGTACTCAACTAAGGGCACTAAAAATAATTCTAGTGAGATCCATCTGGCTCTGCCTTCCAAATGCTGTGATTAAGGCATTCACTACCATGCCTAGCTGCCAAACCTGATGACCTGAATTCAGTTTACAAATACCTAAAGGTGGAAGTAGAAAACTGAGTGCTTCAAGTTGTCCTCTGACCTTCACACACACACAAACATACAAAGAAATTTAGGAGGGTGGCCATATGAATGGTCATTATTGTGTATATGTGTGAAATTGACTTAAACCAAATTTAGTTAATTAAATTTTTCTTTTATTCTGTTTTGTTTGCTTTTTGAGACAGGAAAATCAACTCGATTAAACATAACAGGAGGTGATACAGATGACTTCCTAAAGACTTGCCCAATATTACTTCTGAGGTGATAATTACATTAAAAAATAAGTAAAGAGTAAATAAGTATATATAACTTTTAAAGATAGTTAATAATACTTTTTGATCATATATCATGTAAAATACTTACATACCTAAACCATTTTAATGCATTTGCATTTACTTATAAAGGACTTGCATCAAATGCTATAAAACACACAATTCAGTGATAACAAAACAACCACTTTTCTAGTGGGTAAAACTCTGTTAAAATCTTTCTAAAATTTCATAGCCTCAATCTAATCACAATGAAAAGCATTGTATGTACTCACATATATGCTCTTGACCAGGACTCCTTAGGGGATTTACATATGAAAAACAGTAAGAGATGCATAAGATATTATAGACAAAATTACACTTAGAAGGCATAGATATTAAATGTAATATGTTGCCCTGAACACAGAGAAGGGAAAACGGGGGCCTGAGAAGATAGTTCTATTTATTGTTGGCCTTGTAAGCATCAGACCCTGAGTTTGGTTCCCAGAACCCACACTTTTTTTCTCTTTTATTGTTTTTATTGAGCTATATACTTTTCTACACTCTCCTCCCTTTCTTCCTCCTCCCCTTCTGCCCTCTCTCATGATCCCCACACTCCCAATTTACTCAGGAAAATTTGTCTTTTTCTTTTTTTTTTCCCATACATTGTTTTGTTTTATTTTTTCCATTCAAGAACATAATTAAAGAAATAAAATTT
>PVIU01011720.1:0-63328 GCA_004026605.1 Ondatra zibethicus | reverse complement strand
TGGTGTCATTGTTTGTGGGTTCTCCATCTGCCAACTTTCGCCGCCACATTCAGAGAGTCTGGTTTGATCATATGCTCATTCAGTCCCAGTCCAGGTGGATTGGTGTGCTCCCATTAGTTCAGGCACACTGTCTCAGTAGGTGGACCAGCCCCTCACGGTCCTAACTTCCTAACTCATCTTCTCCCACCTTCTGCTCTTCGAATTCTTACATCTCAGTTTAACCCATCTGTATTAATCTGTGTATCACCACGTGGTGGTGGCTTACCAGGAAAGATTCTAACCAGCATCCATCTCAGGTGAAGGATCCATGGGTTCTCTCACTCTGCCCTTCTTCCTCCCAGCATTCAGTTCTCTGGCCTACCTAAGTTCTGCCCTATCAGGCCAAGGCAGTTTCTTTATTCATTAACCAGTGAAAGCAACACATAAACAGAAGGACCTCCTACACCACCCTGTGCTTGCGGCTTTGGTGTCTTTGAGGTGATACACACCTTGTTTAGTGTATTCAGTGGTGAGGTGTGCTCCATCCCCTCTGACTCTTACAATCTTTCTGCGTCTTCTTCTGAGGAATTCCCTGAGTTCTGAGGGGAGAGATTTGATGGAGATATCCAATTCCATTTTAGCCTCTCTCTCCACATAATGTCTGGCTGTGGGTCTCTACAACTGTTCCCACCTGCTGCCAGAGGAAGCTTCTCTCCCTCTCTCTCTCTCTCTCTCTCTCTCTCTCTCTCTCTCTCTCTCTCTCTCCCCCAGTTGTGTTTGGTTTTACCCTAGGTCTTTGGGAAGTTTAGTCTCTGGTTCTTGTCACCCATGCAGTTTTGGATGTGTGCTTCTTCTATGGAGTGGGACTGAAGTCACATCAGATGCTAGTTGACTCCTCCCACAAGTTCTGTGCCACCATTTCTCTAGCATATTTTGCAGGCAGGACAGACTGTAGGTCAAAAAGATTTGTGGTGAGGTTGGTGTCCATGTTTCTCCTTTAGTATCCTGCAGAGTACCTTCTGTATATTACAGTTTCTTAATCAGTGATTGATGTAGGAGGGACCACATCTTGGCTGTGCCCCTTGGCTGATGGTCCTGGAAGCTGAAAGAAAGCAGGCTAAAGAAGGTATGGAGAGCAAGACAGCAAGCAGTGCTCCTGTGTGGCTGCTGCATCAGTTCCTGCCTCTAGGTTCCCGCCCTGTTTGAGTTCCTGCAATGATAAACCATTGTCTTAGTCAGAGTTCCTATTACTATGAATAGACACCATGATTCTGGCAACTCTTAGAAGGAAACCTTTTTTTTTTTTTTTTTTTTTTTTTTTTTTTTTTTTTTTTACCTTTTGAGACAGAATTTCACTGTGTAGCCTTGGCTGTCCTAGAAATTACTCTGTAGACTAGGCTGGCCTTGAACTTAGAGATCCACTTGCCTCTGTCTCCTGGGATTAAAGGCATGTACCACCACTGCCTGGCTGAGGAAAACAATTAACTGGGGCTGACCTACTGTTCAGAGGGTTAAACCATTATTGTTATGTTGGGAAATGTGGTGGCATGCAGGCAGACATGGTGCTGGAGAGATCGCTGAGAGTTCTACATCTCCATCAGCAGGCAACAGGGACAGACAGTGAGCCTCTATGACTGGTGAGTCTTCTGAGACCTCAAGACCCACCCCCAATGACACGCTTCCTCCAACAATAACCCAACTTCTCCAACAAGGCCACACCTCCTAAGTGTGCTACTCCCTATAAAATTATGGGGACCGTTCTTGTTCAAACCACCACAGCCATGCTGCGGAACAGTAAGCTGAAAGAAACCCTTTCCTTCTCAATTTGCTCTTGGCCATAATGTTTTCTCACATCAACAGAAACCTTAACTAAGACCCAGACCTCATGAGAGTGTAGCTGAAACACAAATGAAAGAGAAATCATCAAGAAAACATTTAATTATTAATTAAAGAAATGATTAGATTCCAATTTATCAGAGCCAACAAAATACTGAGTATTTTGAAATTTATTAGTCAGTTTGGTTTTGATATTAAAAGCAACTCAAACTGTAAAACCCACCTCCTGGTTTTCCAAATATAACCAATACACAAAGAACCACACATACTGATGTGCACAACTTGATGAGTTGGGGATAAGCAAGTTTCACCATATTGGACACATCCGCCATGGCCTGCAGCTCCCTCGTGGCTCTTTTGTTGCTTGTTTCTGTGGTAAGAAAGTCTAATAGGTGATCTGCTCTCTTAAGCAGTGTTAAACTATGTAACATTGTGTTGCTAATTAGAGGCATATCACTGTACAGATCTTATTTGTTTGGTATAACTTTATACCACCCAACAGAAGCTCCCCAGCTCCCTCCCATCTCCCAGGTGCTGGAAACCATTGCTGTGGTCTTTCTCTATGCAACTTCTATTGTTCACATTCCATAGTCACATAACATTCATCTCTCTATGACCAGATTCCTTCACATAGTAAAACACCCTCAACTCCAAGTTGTTGCCTTTATTCAAATAAATGCAAAATAATACTTATTGTATGTGCATACTGTGTCTCGCTTACCTGTCAATGGACCCTTGGGTTGTTCTCATGTTTTGACTCTGAAGCTATAATGAACTGGTCATGCAGATATCCCCTTCAGAAACCCAGTTTCAATGGCTTCTGATCTATAACCAATAGGATTGCTGTATCATTTGAGAGATAGAGGCATCATCATTGCTCTGTTGCCGTTGTTCGAGCCCTCCATTGCGGTTCTCCTCTTCTGTGGCATCACTGAACATTATTGCTAACAGCGGACAAGGGCTCCTGTCCCCCACAGCTTTACAAATATTTGTTGCCATTTGTCTTCTTGCTAACAGCTCCCTAACAGGGGAGGAACATCTCATTGTAGCTTTTACATCCCTCTCCTAGGTGATTAAGGATGTAGAACATCTCATCTAGCTATTGACTGTTTATATGTTATTCTAAAGAAGATCCCGTTCAAGCTCATTGTCTAATTTCAGTTGAGTTGTTTATCTGCAGTTGAGTGAGAATAGATTATCTATTTTGAGTATTTATCTGAGGATTTGTCTCACATTACTCATTTATATGGATTTCCATCTAAATCGCTGTGACGAAGAAGCGAATGTAAATAGGAATGACAGTGCCCACGCGTCATTATCGTATTTGATCACTGCTGGAGTCCAGCTCTAGATGAGGGAAAGGTCTGAAGACAGGTGGGTGCAAGAGCTGCAATGGGAGGAATCAAACATGGATACTTCTTAGTTTTATTTTAGGAGGAATGGACAGAGAGGAAGTACATCCCAGGTGAAGATGCAGATCTCAGCAGGGGATGTAAGGAGCATTCAAGGGAGGGAGGGAGACAGGCTGTGATGGTGAGGAGAATCTTGCAGCCTGACTGTCTAGTGGCCAGAGTGCTTCTCTAGAAATACAGACTTTAGTAAGCAGGGATACATTCGTGTTGTTCCAAAACATAGGTCACGCCATTTTTGGTTTTGGACATGTGTTTCACTTCCTTTTGCTCATCCTTTAGTCATCATTAATAAACTACGACAGAACAGAGTTATTATTTGCAGTCATTTTTCCTAGTTTTGACATCATTGATAAACAAAGTTATCATGGTTACTCATTAGCCCCATAACCCAATTTTTAAGAATCTGGAAGCATATGACAGCCTGTTCTGAGGCTGGTAGCTCTGGTTGCTTCAAGGACAGTAGACCAAAACAATCTTCAAGCCAGCCTGGGCATAGTGCCATGTCCCAAGCAGTGTATTATTAACTCCTAATGGTCAGAGTGCCCAGGAAGAAATCCTCAGGCCAATGATGCTTCAGTTACTATTCAAATTCTGGCATAATGCAATGTTTGCATTTTATATTTTTATAGAATTTGTCTATCTGTCTAATCCTGGAATTCTGTTGTTCCTTATTCAAGTGATATCACAGTGGCTCTGCATGAGCTAACTGTTCTAAGAAAGGGAGGTGAGGTCCAGACATCTCATTCTTTCATCATCTTTCCCTCCATTCTTTGCCCATCAGTATGAGTCTCTGTGTAGGGCCAAGGTAACTTCAGCTAATCTAACTTTGTTGCTGGATATGCCACATAGTTGCCCGAGTGCACAGTGGGAAGAGGCTTGCAGTCTGAACTGTAGTCAACTCCTCTAGCCCACGGAATTTTGTTGACCTTTTTGAATTTACTTTGTTTTGATTATTTTGTTCCTGTGTAAGAACCGGGACAGATGTTTTAAGAATGTCTCATAGCCTCATAAAGAGACCTCTAGATTCTTTATGTGTGTCACAATCCCCAAAGCGTAAGAAAGACCTTCAAGTAGATAAGGATATCTCCCTAAAAGCAGGAGGGTTGGTATGTTCTGGACTGTCCTGGGGAAGCTTAGAAGCAGCATTCTTGGGAGAAGGAATAAATGATTCATAAGTAAATTTCTATCAATACAATATCCCCAAATTGCATAAATATTAAAACTCCCCCAAATATGCAACAAGTGGTGAAAACCAAAGGCGGCATGGTGGCCATCATGTGGCTCAGCTTTCATGGATCTTTCTCAAGTAGCTATGCTGGTTTTATGACTCCTGTGGTTCCCGTCAGATACAGTGTGCCTGATCACACTCCTGCACAGGTGTTGGGATTTCTTATTCTTCACTTTGCAGAGGTTAGTTCAGAAATGAAGAGACTTCACCTTGCTCATTAGTGTCAGATCTGCTACCAACTTCAGGAATTCTCATTCCCACACCAGTGCTTTCCTACTGTTCCAATTTGCTTCTTATATTACGTAATTGTATAGTGTTCATTAATGTCTTCCAATGAAGTTATACCATTGACATGATGACAAAAATAGAAATATAAAAAAGAAAAATGTGAAATGATATAGGATTCCCCTCTGTATGCTGTGAATATCATTGGTTAATAAAGAAACTGTCTTGGGCCTTCACAGGGAATAGAGGTAGGCAGAAAAACTAAACTGAATGCTGGGAGAAAAGAGGCAGAAGCCATGTAGCCCAGCCAGAGACAGACACTGGATAGAACATTACCCGGTAAGCCACAGACATGTGGTGATACACAGACTAATAGAAATGGGTTAAGTTGATATGTAAGAGCTCTCACAATAATGAAAACATATCTAGCTAATTCTAACATTAAAATATGACCAATATGTGTAATTACTATGTATTCACCTTAGATATATTTTCTATTGTAGATGCTTCTATCAGTTTCCCAATATATTATTAAAGGAAATTTTGTCTGTAATCATCTTCTCATGTTACTTGATTTTTTTGAGACAGTGTCTTTGTGATAGTTTGTAGGCAGAAGTTTCTGTCCCATAAGCTGCTCCCAAGTAACCACATAGAGGATTAATATTGATTACAAATGATCAGCCAATACCTTAGGCTTGTTACCAGCTAGCTCTTACATTTCAATTAATCCATATTTTTATCTTTGCTTTGCCACGTGACTTGGTATCTTTTCTCAGTACAGCATGTCCATCTTGCTTCTCTCTGTGTCTGCTCACTGCTCTTAGATCTGCCCTTCTTCTTCCCAGCATTCTCCTAGTCTGACTCTAATGCCTATTCTCTTCCTGCCTAGCTATAGGCCATAATCTTTTTATTAACCAATGTGAGTAATACATATTCACAGTATACAAAGATTGTTCCATAGCAGTAGTTTATATTTATGCAATTGTCAGCTTGACAGGATCAGAATCATCTATGAGATAAACCTCTGCCCATGTCCTTGAAATTATCTAGATTAGGGTAACTGAGTTGGGAGGAGCCTATTTAATTGGGGGAGACACCATTCTATGGGCTGGGGTTCTGGGATGAATAAAGAAGACAAAGCAGACTGAGCCCCAATATTTGTCACCCCGACACTTCCCAACTTCAGACACAATATGGGCATCTCCCTCAAGTGCATAGAACAATGATAGACTGACTGTACCATTGAACAATGATAGATTGACTGTACCATTGAACAATGATAGACTGACTGTACCGTTGAACAATGATAGACTAACTGTACCATTGAACAGTGATAGACTAACTGTACCATTGAACAGTGATAGACTAACTGTACCATTGAACAGTGATAGATTAACTGTACCATTGAACTATGAGACAAAATAAACCCATCTTCCATTAGGCTGTTTTTGCCAAGACATTACACAATAGCAACATGAAAAGCAACAAACACAGAAAATCGTTACCGTGAGTGGGGTTGTTGCTCCTGTTGATGATCACGTGGTATCTGGGCTTTGGAACTGGTTTACAGGTAAAATGTTTGGAACTTTGTGTTAGAAAAACTTTGTGTTAGAAAAGCCCTTGAATACTATAATAGAGCTCAGTGGGATGTTAGAAGACAGAAGGCACAGAGAAATGTGGCCAGTACAGGCCCAGCTCTACAATGTCTACAATTCTGTTGGGAATGGGGCTAGGTGAATTCTTGCTACATTCTGGCAAAGAACGTGGCCATATTCTGTGTATGTCCTGAATTCTTGTATGAGGATGAACTAAATAGTGACAAATAGCCATCTCATGGTCATCTAACCTCCATATGCATGCCATAGCACATGGGTGCCCATTGATAGAGAGTCATGGACTAATGTTTGTGGGAGAGAAAATTTCAAGTCAGCATAACGTTCAGGTCATACCATGGCTATTGCTCAGCACCTTTATCCAGGTATACAGTGAGAAACAGCAAATAGTAGAACATAAAAATGTGAAGTTTTGTGAATATGAGCTAGTTTGATGATTCATACAAGATGAGTGCATCTATAATTATTAAAGAGATCAGTGCCATGAAAAAGAAACCTGGTAGCTTTCACCAGGGCAACAGGAAATGTAAGGAGACTATTTCAAACTCACAATCCTCCTGCCTCCACCTTCTGAGTGTTAGGTTAACCAGTTGATGTTCCCAGGCACAGCAACACAGAATTTGACATTATATAATTTGTCAAATGAATTATTTTAGCATTCAACTTTCTTCCCATGTAAATTTAGGATGAAAAAAAATCAAATAATTACCAGACTTTTCTTGTCAATTGTGCTCTTCATTTATGAGTGCTGGGTGAGAGAGGAGGATGTAGCATCATGTAGCCCTGAGTTATTTCTGGCAGTGTCTTTGCGTGTTGACAGGTCCTGGCTATTTATCAAAATACACCATCTTTCTTCATGGACATTTTTAAACTCAGTTGCTGTCACCACTCATATTTCCTGCTAATTGGAGTTGTCAGAGACGATCATAAAATATTGTCCATAATAATCATATTTGGTCTGCATGGAAACTCGGTCTACAATCTCTTGAGAGCAGGGTGGGCCACCCATCAAGCTGTAGAAATATAATAAGGGCACAGAGGCCTTTCTATGCTTAGTGAGACAGTTCCCTCAGCGCTTTATCTGTGCTCTGTTATGTAACTAGGTCCCTTCTGAGATGCTCCAGTGATCTTCATCTTCTGTGGCATCTGTGCTCTTGACAACACACTGTAGCTCGAGACTGACTGTGATGGCAATAGGGAAATAGACAGATATTACACATCATAGCTCCCTTCTGAGAACTGCTTATTAAACTGTTACTGGCATATCTGTTTGGGCGCTTTTAGTCCCGTTTTATAGCAAACTGACTAGGCGGTGGTTCTTTATGAGGAGGTAGTAGTGTTGGAACCCATGGCTGCAAATTATGGTGGTTTGGCTTGGAGTTTTTACTTTACAGTGTTGCGTAAACAGAATGCACATGGGAATAGAACCGGCTTTAAAGTTGGCTCTTTCCCACACTAGTGGTATGTGGTCTGGTACTTGATTGTGATGCTGGGCAGTGGCCATGAACCACACCTTCCACTTGGCTTCCTGATCCCAGGGGTAAGCAGTGCACATTCTACAGTATGTTCTGCTGTGGATTAATCTGGAGCCTCAGGTTGATTGGGTCTGGAATCAACCAAGGAATAAGCATCTAAGAAGCTCTGTGGGCTAGCATTTATAGGAGAACTAACTGATGGGGGAGGACCCTCCCCCAGAGCGGGTGCAAACCTCTAGTGTGGCCAAAGGAGAACGCGCCAATGTTTGCCTGTGGGCTTTCCCTCCTTGCTGTGAGCGTGTCAGTTTTGTAACCTCTCTGCCGCACCCGTCAGTGATATTGAACTCCAGCATGAGCCGAGGACCAGCAGCTCTCCAGGGCTCCTCCAGGCTCTTAGCACCAGATTGGGACTGCCAAGTTCTGAGTCTGAACAACTCCCAGGTTCTTAGCCTCTATAGAGTGCAGAGAGCCATCATTAGGCCTCCCGCTCCTATCAGTTGGACTCCATTCTAGTAATATTTTTAAAAAAGATTTCTTTATAATTTATTATCATTACATTTTTCATTCATATACCTGTTTTATATATAGTTACACACTTGGGTTTGTGTATAAATTTCCTTAGGTAAAAAGGAATCACAAATGGAGATATTTAAGAAGCCCAGGTCTCTAAGTCCCCACTTTTTTTTTTTTATTTTGGGACCCTGACTTCAGAATTTGTTCTCATTATCAATGAGCTAAGCCACCATTTGCTGGGGGCCGTTTTACTCGCTGGTGCCCAAGAAGCTGGTGGAATGGACTTCTGCAGCATCATCTTGTCTCCAGGAGGGGTGGGTGTCTCGCCTCAGAGCTCCCAGAGGCCTCCTCCAGTCTTCTCTGTGGAGCTCCTGAAAGGCCACAGCATGTAGAGGCCACAGCACTTAGAGTCCACGCCACCTAGAGGCCACGGCACCTAGAGGCCACGGCACCTAGAGTCCACGGCACCTAGAGTCCACGGCATGTGGTCTTTTGTGGAGCTGCTCTCTCTTCACCTGCTCCTGGCTTCACGAAAGGTAGCTGCGGCTGTATACCTCGCTTTCCTCAACCTCTCAGGTGTCTGGTGAAAAACAACCCCTTTCCAGCTACAGTCTCTAGGCGTGGCCAACCGGACAGCCACAGCTGAGTTCTGAGACACGTCTATCTCCATGTTTGGACAAGAATATTGGACCATCTCCTTTGAGAACACTCTTCACTGGCCATTTTTGTAGGTTCCTGGTGACCTAGCCTCTGTGACCTTCCAGACAGTAATGAAGACACCCTGAGGGGAGATATTCCCACCTCTGTAACCTTCCCAACAGGAATGATGGCAGACTGGGGAGAGACAGTCACACCTCTACTGTTGGCTATCAGAAGACTGAGACTATGAACCTCAGGAAATTAGAATCTTTTCAGGAGTCTGCTGGGAGAAGGAAGAGATTGGGGCCCTGGTGACAGCTGGAGAAGGGGGCTTTCCTCCCAGACGGAGTTTTCACACTGCGCTGACCACTCGTGGGAGGGACTGGAGCTGAGGCAATGACGGGCTAGTGTTTGGCGGGACTTGGCCAAGTCTGTTGAGTTACGGACCCTCCTGCCCTTTATTTAAACCTAAACTTCTTGTCAGGACCTGGAAGGTGGACTTGGAGGAGGGGTACTGGGCCTCTTTATTTGTTACTCTTCCTAATTTGTCCACATGTAATTAATCTCTATTGATCACTATTATCTGTTTATCTGCCCTGTTGAGGATTGGTGGCCAGGCTCTGACCATAATGACTTCAATTACAATTTCTGCCTCCTGTTACTTTCATTATAGCCACAGACGACAGAATGTATACTATTCCTGTGTTCTGTACGGAGGATGGGAGGCATACTGTTGGATGGCCATGGTAGCTGGTCACATGACTGAGGTCCTATATTGTAATTTATATCTGATGGCTTGGACCATGTTGCCTGTGTTTAGCTAAGCCTGCCTGTACAATATACCATTAGCTACATATGTGATGATGGAATATAACACTAGCTGTATACATGACAATGAGGAGCTCAGTCTGCATGAGCTTGGAGACCCAACAGGGGCTCAGAAAGACACCCTGTTGCTCCTATTGCCACCGAGCCACATGTTCCTGGGAATAGTTCTGTTTATTCAATTTTAGGCTCATCATTCAGGATCACTTAGAGTTTGTTTGTCTTTTTCCTTTGGTCTGTTGCAACTACTGTCTGACTGAGGTGAGAAGGCTCCGGGAAAAGAGCCTTTAATAGCCAGAAGCTCTTGTTTAGGGTCAGCTTGCAGATGACCGCCAACGCCACGGCCAAGCACCATCTTACAATGCCTTCTCATGTTGCAACCTCTGTGATGAGTTGTTATCTTTTAATATGACAATATTCCCCTTCCATCGAAGACCCTAAGCTGCCCAAGGCCCTGTTGTTGATGCTCAGGGGTGACTGGCTTGGTGACTGGCTTGGTGACTGGCTTGCTTCTGGCTTGTGATTCTTTTCTTTGCTATGTCCTCATGTAGTGGGGAAAGCGGCCATTTTTAAGACGGTTAAGGTAAGGCTTGGGGTGCAGCTTTGGCTTTCGGGCCCTGTGATGGGCTGTCTCCTCACATATACACAAGGTGCTGCTCTTGCCCTCTGGGAGTGAGGAACTCAGGATGCCTGGAAACTCTCCTTTGGGTTCACTCCTGCCTCAGCCCGGTGGATCAACTCTCTTCTTCTTCACTTGTCTAAGAAAGAGTATGGTATTGCTTTCTAAGGAGATTGTATTGACTGTTTTTAGAAAAAAAAATATTTGTGTACAATTTGTATGTGCGTAGAAATGAACATCTTTTGAATAAGGCACTCCTACCACTAACAGAAAACCCTTTTCAATAAAGAAAGTAAAATTCAAATAAACATTGGGAGGACTTTCTTTTCTGTTTTATTAGAGAACAATAATGTGGTGTGTGTCTGTGTGTTTGTGTGTGTGCTGGCTAGTTTTGTGTCAACTTGGCCCAAACTAAAGTCATTTTGGAAGAAGAAACCCCAATTGAGAAGATGCCTCCACCACATTGGCCTGTAGGCCAGGCTGTGGTCGATCTTCTGGACTGATTATTGATGTGGGAGGGCCCGCTTCACTGTGGGGGGGGGGGCTGCAGCTGGACAGGTGGCCCTGAGTGCTGTAAGCAGCAGCTGAGGGAGCTGAGGAGCGAGCCACTAAGCAGCACTCCTCTGTGGCCTCTGCTTCAGTTCTTCCTTGGGTGACGGAGTGTGACCTGGGGGTTGGAAGCTGGGACAAATCCTTTCTTCTTCAAGATGCTTTCGGTCATAGTGTTTTATCAGTCAATAGAAACCCTAAGAACGTCAGTGTGTGAATGCTCACGCCACAGCAGGTGTGTGGATGTCAGAGGGCAACCTTGGCTGGTAGTTGCTTCTACATTGTTCAAGCTAGGGTCTCTTGCTCCCCACTGCCGTGCACACCAGGCTAGCTGCCCCATGGGTTCTAGAGAATTCTCCTGTTTCTATCACTCACCTTATTATAGTGGGGCTGGGATTTCACATGTATATGATCATGTCCAGCTTGTACATTGGTCCTGGGGATCTGAATTCAGGTCCTCCAGCTTGCACAGCAAGAAATTTAACCCTAAGCCACCTCCCCAGCCCTGTTACACTCTGTCCTGCCCTTCTCTACCCTTCCTCCCTTCCCTTTAGATATAGTGTGTTGCTATGCACCTCTGACTGGCTTAGTCCTCACTATGTAGCCTGGGAGGGTCTCCAGCTCCCAGGAGTCACCCCATCTCAGTCTCCTGGGTTCTGAGACTGCAGGAGTGACCTAGCATGCCTAGATTAAAAGCTATTTTGGGGGGAGTCCTTTGTGGAAGATGAAATTGATAATTCCATAAACTCAAGCAAGCAGACAAACAAAAGATAAAATTAAGAGCTGGCTCCTGTCCCTGTCTGCAAAGGAGGGCTTCTTTGGGCAGCACAGGTTGATAGGTTGGGCCAAGTGACGTCACCAGGTTAGCTGGCTCCTGTTCCTGCTTGGTCCATGAATCTTGGCCACATCCAGGCTGGCTTGTGAGTCTGCTCTGGCCCTCGCTGGGAGGCAGATTTTACAGGGGACAGCTGTCACCCGTAAGGTTCAGTTATCATCTTCAGTCACATTTCCCTGGGCCCTGCAGGTGACCCTTTCTTCCAGCATCCTCTGGAGGTCCACGGTTGGAGACCAGGAGTACTTCTCTGGGATCACTGGCCTGAGGTGACTTGGGTTGGTTCTCTGAGAATCTCTCCTGACTTGGGGTTGAGGGTCAGTGGGTACAAAGTCCATGGTTACTCAAAGCTTTAAATCAGAAGGCCTCATAGGTCTAACTCATGGTATCTGTGTTGAGTGGAGACTGGGGACTGGATAAGAAGACCTGAGGAAAAGTTAGAATCAGAGAGTTCAGACTCATGGTTCAGATCACTGCCTGCAACTTCAGGGGTCTTCGAATAGCAGTGATGTCGATCACAGGCCGCTGACCAGTCAGATTCCTGGGTCAATGTCAGTATACTAGGTCAGCACTGTACCACAGAAATTGAATGTGACCCATGTGGGCAGTTTAGATCTTACTAGTGATTGCATTAAAAAGGTAGAAGGAAACAGTTGGCATTTTAGTAATATGCTTTTTCATCTACTCTAGTCAGATTGCCATTTTAATGTCTGATACCAGGGAGACATTATTAACGATTCCCTGACTTTTCAGAGATGCAATGTCCTTGTTAGCGATTGTGCTGGAGCTCTACAGCCACAGGGCTGGTCTAAGTTCAGAGGGCACTGGCTCAAGTCCCCAAGTTCCCGTGAAATGTAGTCTTGGGCTTAGCAATAGAAATAGAAGCAGTTTATCAGGGAAGAAAAAGACACTCCCAGGAATGGGTGTGAACAAGTGAGAACCCATGTGCCTGGCTTATGAGCCTCCACAGGTCATTTCCATAGGACCCGCCCCTCACACATTTGCCTACTGTGGGCTTCTCTCCAGCCTCTCTCCCGTGTAGTCCAAGAGGGAAAGTTCCCAGATAACTGATTTCTTTCTTGTGTTAATCTTGGTATCTGTCTCCTGCCACACTGCTGCTGAGCTGCATCCCTATCATGGTTCTGGAATTTGCTCTGTTTCCTAATGCACATAAGCCTGTGCTTGCCGTGTTTCGAGTGGCTGCCTAGTGGCTCCCCGTGGGCACAGTTCTTTTCAAACCAGTGAAGAGAAGTCAACGGAGTAGTGAACTTGCCTCTGCTGGGAGGCCCAGAGCATCGCTGTGTGAAATGTATTAAACATGGTGGGCACATCATAGGACAGGGAGTGTTTGTGCTGTAAAGGGGCGGGAAGCCACTAAACAGAGACACATGGACAACTTGAAGGTGTACACTATCCATGAACCACCGAGCAGTGTGCCTGAGCATGGACTAGCGTTCAACCTAGATCTCCACATGTGGAAAGTGGGATGCTAAGTGAAGTGGGACAGCCAGAGGCAACCACATTTTTCCAGTTCAGTTGGTTACTGCAGTCTGGGGATTTTTGCGCAGGAATCGACTTGTTCCACTTGACAAGAAGTCTCTGTGCTCTGCCCATGTCCCAGGCCCTGCTTCACAAAGCACCCTCTGTGCAAATTTGCAGGGAGTGGAAGGAGGTACAGGGAAAATCAAGACAAACTTCTCTGGGAAAAAATGTAGCACCAGGGAGTGAGGGAGGAGAGGCAGGAAGGGTTCCTGTCCCGGGTCCACCTTGCTCCAACTGTAATGACTTGTACACTGTCAAGCGTGGAAACACACTTGAATCCTAGTAAGATGGGTACAAACAAGACAGCCCTTGCATTTCTGCACTTGGCGTGAATGGAGTCGATTGAGCCCTCTAAGCTAAGGATATCAATTTTTAAAAACCCTATGATTCTGCATTCTTGTGTCTGTCTTCCTTTTTGGGGAAGTCTGGGGAGAAAGAAAAGCAAGGAGTCATAGGAAGGAGCTAGTCACAGTTCAAGCCCGGACTTGGAAGGGTGTCTTGTGTAGTGTCATCTCTCCATGACATCTGCAGTGACATCTAACTGTGATATCCTGTAGTGAAAGGCGAAGGGTTGGTGCTCATAACAAGGGTAATGTGCTGGGGAGATCACTCCGGGGATAAGGTACTGCCATTGCAATGGTGAGGACCTGTTCTTGACACCCAGGAACCATGTGAATAAGCTGGGTGGTGTTGTACACTGGTGAACCCAGGTGAAGACCACAGATCTCAGGGCTCGCTGGCCAAAGAGCCTCTTATAATTGGCAAGCCCCAAGTCCCAACTAGAGACCCTGTTTCAAACGTCAGAGTAGATAGCTCCTGATACTGAGTCACACATGTGTTCTGGCTTTCAGACATGTGCACACACATGCCTCCTGCATGCTTGCATGCACTCATGTTCACAGGCACTGCCATACACAAATAAACAGTAATAAAAGTAAAGACCAATGCTGGCAATCATTGATCATGTTTAAGATCCTTAACTCAGAGAAGCCCTGTCAGTTCTAACTTTACAAGCTATGATATTTATTTCCATTTTACAATGAGGGAACTGGGACACAGGCAGGTGAGTTACTTTGTTCAGGCGCAGTTGGGAAGGGACAGAGGTAGGGTTCAAACCCAAGCAGCTACTTTGCTCTTAGCTACAAAGACTACACACGGGATTCTTGGGAGCTTTGAATACCCTCCCACCAACTTTCTCCTGAGGACCACCCCTCTCTGATTTTCCAACTCTTGATTGACTGCATGGAACGCAACTTCCTGGGCTCTGTGGTTGGACTTTTCTCTCTGCCAAAGAGACCTGTAGGGTCTAAGTCACCCTGGAGCCTTTCCAGGCACGGTGGCTGATTTGATGTGTTGGCCTTTAGGTATTGTGATACTCAGGCACCAGTAGTAGAGTTGACCCTTCCCTAGGTCCTTGTTCTCTGGAATTAAAGAGACAGTAGGAGAGAATCTGCTGCCTCCTGGGAGACTCCTTCCCCAAAGCACGGCCATTCCCCAGGGGAGCAAGTCACATAGTCACATGACTAACAACCCACCTTTGCCCTCGTCCACATGTGTCCTCTGGCTAATGATGATCACAGTGGAAGACTAGTGGTGGGCAGTGAGAACCTTTTCAAGAGAATGATTGCCTGTGTCAGGGTCTCTAGGCCCCCAAACTATCAATCAGCAGTGTCAAGGGTCCTCCCACAGAAGTAACATGCAGAGCATGGACACACTTTGAGAAATGAGTAATGTCTCACAAACCCAGAGAAGTTTTCTTTCCTAACTGGCACTCACTTCCTGCCAAGCTTCTCCTTCCTGACTACTGCAAAGCCCCTCATCACAGAACCTTCTCTGCAGCAGAGACCATCACAGAGAATGCAGCCAATCAGAATGCAGAGTTGTGGTACCAGCCCCAGCTGACATGTCCACAGCACAGCTCCAGCACATAAGACTCAGGGGTCACTGAGGAGGAGGGGTGAACACAGATTAATAGAAATGAGTTAGATCAACAGTGAGAGTTGGCCAAGAAGAGGCTAAATATAATGGGCCAGGCAGTAATTTAATTAATACAATCTCCATGTGGTTATTTTGGGATTTAAGTTAGCCGGGCAGCCAGGAGCTGGGCAGCAGGATGGGGCTGCCGTTCCTCATCACTACAGCCACGACCTCATGGTGACATACAGATTATTAGAAATGGGTTGAATCAAGATGTGAGAGTTAGCCAATAAGAGGCTAGAGATAATGGGCCAGGCAGTAAATTAATTAACACAATTTCCGTGTGGTTATTTCAGGTGTAAGCTAGCTGGGACCAAAAGCAGGCCCTCTCTCCCCCTACAAATGCTGGGCGGGACGTAACAAAGGGGCCCACTCGCCCTCTTACTACATTATGTTTAGGTATGTGCCTTGTATCCCTGGTCTCTCAAAGACCTTTATCATGAAGGGATGTTGTATTTTGTCTTTTCTTCCATATGAGGGGATTTCTCATATCCTTTTTAAGAGTCTCAAACATTCTCCTGATGTTATTTTTTAGGTCATTTTCTTCTGCTTCATCTATATTTGGTTGTTCAAGTCTTGCTGTTGTAGGTTTTCTAGATTTTACTGGTGACATGTTGCTCTTTGTGGTGTTTTGTGTGTTCTTACCTTTTCTACTCATCTTTTTCTCTAATTGGTGTGTGTGGTTGGGGCTGTCTGTGGCTGTGGTGATCAGTGTTCTAGGTGCCAGTTGATTCAAGAATCAGATGGTTGTTCCTCAAGGTATAGTCAGTGCCACAGTTCTAGTTACCCTGTTGGTCACTCCGTGTTCCTGGAGGTCACTCAGTGCTCTCTGCGTTTGCTCCATTCCTGTGGTGTTTGCTGTCTCAGGCCTGATTTGGTCTAGGTTGCCAGCTCAGACCTGTTTCTATAAATGTCCCTGGTCTGGATCCATTACTGTAGAGGTCCATGGCTTGGAGTTGGTCCTGCAAAGGTCTCTGGCTCTGATTACTCCTTTGGAGGTCCCAGGCTCAGGTGCGCCAGGACCCTCAGAGGACCTGGCTCAGGCTTACTCCCTCAGATCCCCATTTCCTGGTTCTTGGATCCTGTCCCAAGCATTTAAAGCTGCTTTGTGGCATAGGGACAAGATTTGTTCATCTTAAAGAGCTTGAGCCTGTGGGTCAGCCTAAGTGCCTTCACTAAGAATTTGATCTTGGGAAGTATCAAATCCTCTTCCTTTTTCTTATTGTTCTAAAATTTTAGCACCTTCTCTGAAATAACATCTAACCATTAGTTGAGGACCATCATCCATGACTGATGAAACTAACTGAAGCCAGTTGTGTGGCATTGCTTTAATGCTAGAAGCCCATGTCTTTACCATCTTCCTAACAAATTTGGAATGCAAGCCATAAGTTACTATTGCTTGCTTAATTTCTTTTAGATCATTCATTCCTATAGGTATACATCTACCTTCTTTGGACCCTTTTGTGCTTTTAGAACTTGATGTTTTGTCAGAGTAGATTACAGGGTAGGAAGCTAAAAACTCTGGGTAAGTCATCTCTGACAGCTACTGGTGAAGTTAAATCCTGTCCTTGCACCTCTTTCCCTGCTCATCAGCTCCAATAATATCCTCAATTGTTTCAAATCTTTTTACTATTGTCTTTTGTAAAGCCTGAATCTCCTGGCCTGTATATATTTCTAGTGATTTCATTGAGGCACCTAGCCTCTGGTCCTCATTCTGTACATGTGATTCCAAGGTCTGAAGTTTTTCCTTTAAAGATAGCATCTCATCCTTGGACATTATTTGGATAGTATGCAGATTGCCTTCCTGGAGAGATAGTTTATATGCTAACCTATCATAATTTTTAACAGATTTTGATTGTCAAATTCAACAGTATGAATTCTTTCAAATAATTTCTCAGTACCCTTTGACATGGATTCAATTTTGTCTGTCAAATTAATGTTACCTTTTTCAATAGTATTAATTTTTTCAGGTAACTTTTGATTTTCAGTGGTATTAATCTTGTCATCTCGCTGTTCACTATTAGTCTTTAAAGTCTGTATCATTTCTATAAAGTGCCCCTTTCTTGGCTCTGTTATCAAACCTTTTTCTTAAGGATAAAATATGAAGAAAAAACTGAGTTCCAATATCCAGTAAATGGATGTATCACAATAACCATATAAGCCTTGCAGAATACAATCCATAGTATCAGAAAAAAAGTTACTAAAATTCTTTATGGTAACATTGTTTGCCATTATTTAACTGTCAAGTTTATTGATTTATTAATTAATAAAATATTTACTTGGTATGAGATCTGGCAAATTGTTTTAGGTGTAATAATCTTTATTGTCTAGCAGGTATCGTGGTTGCAGAGTTGTGACTAGTGGTGCAACCTGGTGCCACAAACAGTTGTGAGCCACTTTGTTTGCCCCACCTTGGTGCTGGTTAAATACTGTGAAATATGCTTTGCTTGACAAATTAAAAGCAATTAAATCAATTCTGTACATGGAGCAAGAAGCCCAGAACTCAGGATTCGGCACAAACCAGAAGCTGTTCAAGTCACCACATGGCAGGAAACATGGCAGTGGGGTTTGTGTATGTGTGAACTTGGGAAATTTCCAAGTTGCCACATGCAGTTAGCTTCACTGTGGTGAGGGTTTAAAAAAACCTGCTTAGTAGGTAAAAGCAAGCCAAGTGGGCAGGGTGGGAAACTTTCTGGGTTGTGGACCAGTTAGGTCTTTAAGCCAGTCTACCTGGTAGGTGTGGTGTTTCGATCCATGTGGGGCACCAGATGGAGACGGATGCTTAAAGAAATCCCACACTAGCTCAGAATTGAGTATAATATTATTTATTTATTTTGGTGTAGACTCACAGATTACAGTCCTCTGCTCGGACAGGGAACAACAACCAAATCCCACAGCTGGAAGAGAGCACAAACACAAGCTTTACATCAGCAATATATAAGAGGCCACGCCCAAGAGTGTGGGTACCTTAAAGGCTACTGGCTGCAGGAATTCCTACAGCATCCTTGTGAAACATACGCCCATTCTATTGGCAGAGCTCATGTCCTTTTCTGTTCTAGTCTACCATTCCCAAGAGATGCAAAATCCTCTTCAATCAGAATATTCTGATTAGTTTCTTGGAGCCCTGATGGGAGCACTGTATTCAACACAGAGTGAGATGGAATGACTTTTTTGAAAGAGTGTGCCCACCTTCCAGGCTAGCCACATGCCTGCTTTTCCTTGCAGCTCTGTGCAGCCAGACTAGTTCAAGACTGATAATACAATAGCTCTGAGATGTCTTACGTTGTCATGTGATGCCCTTCTAAGAAGCAAGGCGAGGATCTGGAATGCAAGGAGACTGTTCATGTGTCAAAGAGCATAGGGCTTGTCAAAATGTGGTGGAAACCCAAAGTATATAGTGAAATACTAGAGAAGGGGGGAGGATGAGAGAGAGAGAGAAAGAGAGAGAGAGAGAGAGAGAGAGAGAGAGAGAGAGAGAGAGAGAAAGAGAAACAGATGCCTAGGAAAATGCATATGAGAAATAAAGTTCACATTCTTGGACTGTTTCTCCTTTTATTTTGTAAAATTTGAATCATCTCCAAAAAGTACAGCCTTAAGGAACTTGGCCCAGGTGCATTTAATTTTCCAGAACAATCTACTGATGGTTATCATCTGGGAGTGTGAATTCTTAACCCTTAGCTCAACACCTACTGTGTAGTAGCCACCCTGGAAGCCTTTGAGGTTTTTTTTTTTTTTTTTTTTTTTTGTTAAGGCCAGAAAGCATCAGAAGAGTCAAGATTACCTTTTTAGGACACCAAGAAAGACAGGGTTCCGTGCCATCTTGGAGGTGGGTGGTTCATGTAGGTAGGGAGGAATATAGGCAGGCCATTGCAACAATTCCAAAAGGGTGGGAGAACTTTGGATGCAGAGCTGTACCATGCAGGTTAGGTGGGATTTGGGTTTTGAACATGTTCTCCATCTGGTAAGTTGGGTGACAGAACCCAGACACAGGCGTTCTTCACTTTTGTGGGAGACTGCAGTTTAGACTGCTGGAGGTCGACTTGAAGGGCTGTGCTGGGCTGTCACACATCCTGCTGTAGGCAGAGCTTTGAAGAGAAGCCTTCCCTTAGTGCTGGAAGGGACTGGGTGATAGCTTCTTGGGGAAGGGCCAAACTCACAGATGATCCTCTCACACTGTTGAGTTTTGATTCTGTCAAAATGCCTCCTGAGAGATTTATTTTAAACATAGGCATTTATGTGGGAGAAAGGTTCATCGTGTCTTTTGTTTTTGTTGTCAGTGAAGAAGCAATTATGCAAATGGAAAAGGCACTCGAGTTGGGTCCTTCCAGACCCTGGCAGACATACTTCCATTGTCTCAGCCAGGAAGTAGATCCTGGGACAGATCTGGACACATTGCCCAGTGGGGTGACGCTAAGATGCTGGGCTGGAGGGGGAGAGGGGATCCCATCCCTTCTCTATTTTCCTCCTGAAATGTCACGTATCTTCTGGGGCATGTCACTTACCCCTGGTTCACTTCCTTAGATATCCCAAGGCTGAGGGAAATTGCCAACAGCTTTTGAGACATGAAAGGAGCCAAGTGATCTGTCAGGACAGCAGCTAAACTAAGAGGTGACACTGAGATTCAGAGGCAGTGGGAAAGGGTAACCCAGAGAAATCTCAAAAGAATACAAAATATGAGGTGATGAACTTTTCTCGAGGAGAGGTGACTAGACATCTATTTGCCTCAGATGGGCACCAACAACAAACCAAAGACATAATTCCACCTATGTCTAGGTTGGTGAGCGGAGAAGTTTATTTTGGTTGTAGTTTCTTTTAGGGGTGAGAGCAACTTACAGACAGTTATACCACCAAACAAAAGTGTCCATGTTTGCAGAAACTGTTAACTACTTGTGTATTCTTGGGGAGGGGCTGGTCCCTCCCCAAGGACACCACTAGACAATGCATGGCCTAATCCTTGGTCCCCAAAAGAATGCTAATGAGCCCAATCTTGCAGGGGAACCCCAAGGGTTATCAGAGTTCAGGAGGGCAACTGCCATGCCATGCCCAGAGGAGAGCCTTCTACACTTGCTCATGTGGAATTTACAGAGTGGAAACTGTTATGGTTTAGGTAAAAGCAATGCAGTTTCCCGAGGGGCAGCAGTGGACTACAAGGGGCAGCCAGGTCCCACCACCTGAGGGGCAACTGGTTCCATGAGGAGCCGCTGTGGGTAAGACAGATAGACACCATGCAGAGAAAGTGGATGTAGTTTATTTAGTGGGTTATGAAGAAAAAGGGAAGGGGGAGAGTGTTGTGATCTAGCTGACCTCACTCCCCCTGACCAACAGCGGAACTTCCTTGTGGTCTGTAATTGACAAGAATGTTTGTGTTCTTTCTGGCCGGTGTTTTTTCCACAGAAGCAGTAGAGGTATAAAAGGCTTTAGCTGAGGTAAAATAAAGGTTGCTGTTCTTCCACCTGAAAAGAAGCCTCTGTGTCTCAATCTGGGCAGCTCCCACACCAGTCTCAGCAACCAGGCTGCGCTGGGCAAGGCAGGAGAGGGAGAGAGAAACAGAGGTGGGGAGAGAGAGGAGAGGGAGAGAGAAAAAGAGGTGGGGAGAGAGAGGAGAGGGAGATGAAGGGGGAGAAGAGAGAGAGAAGGAGAGAGGAAAAGAGGTGGGGGAGAGGGAGACACAATAGTTACCTCTTCAGAAGAGAGATGGAGAGTGAGCTCAGGCTGGAGGAGGCAGGATATCCACTTCCCTAGGCTGAAGGGGAGGGATTGGGAGAGGGCAGGGCTTGTCTCTAAAGGGACAGGGTACCCAAGTGACAGACCAGGCCAGCAGATCATAACAGAAACTGCAGTCAAGATATGGACTGGGAATAGAGGTTTTGAAGTAAACCATTACTTCCCAGTGAGACACTTGTAGTAAGAGAGGAGTGGGCTGTGTTTTGCCGTCCGGTGGAGCCCGGTTAGTTTAACCCCTGAAATAACCACACGGAAATTGTATTAATTAAATTACTGTCTGGCCGATTAGTTTTAGCCTCTTATTAGATATCTCTTACATTTTGATTTAACCCATTTTTAATAATTTGTATGTTACCACAAAGTCGTCGCCTACCAGCATAGTAATGAGGGGCTCGGGCTGTGTTCCTGGTGCCGGGCCCCTTGTTCTGTCCCGCCCGGCTCCCAGTGCGTACTCGAAATAATTACACGGAAACTGTATTCATTGAAATACTGCCTGGCCCATTAACTCTAGCCTCTTATTGGCTAACTCTCACATATTTGTTTAACCCATTTCTAATAATCTATGTGTCACCACGAGTCGTGGCTTACCCGGAAAGATTCAGCGTGTGTGACCTGGCGGGCTTTATGGCAGGCGGCTCTCTCTGGCTCTGTCCCCTTCCCAGCATTCTCTTCTCTTTATCCTGTCTATCTAAGTCCTGCCCTATCAGAAGGCCAAGGCAGATTCTTTATTAACCAATAAAAGCAACCCTAATACAGAAGGACCCTCCTACACCATTTCCCCTTTTTCTGTTTATACAAAAAGGCTTTAACTTTAACATAGTAAAATTACATAACAAAATTTATCAAGCAAGAATTACAGTTACAACCTATTTTATCTTTTATTATAACAATGGAAAACTATCACTATAACTATCCATTCTTTAACTCCATCAAAGACTCCAGAAGGATAAAATATTACCTAAGTAAATAAGAAATAAGCAACTTCCAAACTATAGGAATGACAGAGACATCTTGCTGCCTGTACAGTCACCCAAAGTTTCTTTGTACCATTGGGGCATCCATCTTTAGCCTACAGGCCCATAGTATCCAGCAGACATTTCCATGATGCAGGAAAATTTAAAGACAGTTTAGTCATTTTTTTTTTGTGACCTGTAGAATGTCTTGTAGACTCTTTTATGAAGCAGGAACCCTGAAGGATCATTTTACCTTTAGACAAGTTTAGCAGTCCTCTTTTTGAGGGTTCTTTGTGTCCAGTTTATGCAACAGTCCAGGCAAGAGCACTTTCTTGCCCAAATGGCAAACCAACTCCATAAGGAGTCTCTTTAATGCCCATCTTTTTCTTGAAGTAGCTGGTGCTGCCAGGAGCAGATGTGTCTCATTGTCATGAAAAGTCCTAAGTTATTAAAATATTTAAATGCCATATTTTGTCATCTTTGAAAGATATGAAGAATGTCTATCTAACTGAAATATATCTCTATATATCTAGAAAATCTAACTAACATGACTACAAACTTGACTATATTAATGATTATCTATTAACAACCTATATTTCCTAATTATACATTACATTTTTAAATGAACTACACAATCACAATACCTTAATCAAGATCAAAAATACATATATATAACAAAATTGACCTTAAGTTTATATCAATAAAGCAAAATTTATGCCAATGTAAATTATCCATATCTATATCATCTCCCCCTTTAAATTTAAAGAACATTTAGAAACAATATTTGGGAATATGGGCGTAGTTACTTTTCTCCAAACTTCTTCCTGCTGTATGGGGGTGCTGTCAATCAGGTCTTTCATGGTGTATCCTGTTCATCTCAGTCACCAGTTGAGTGAAGTAATTTTCTGAAGGTGTTCACAGTGACCTTCAGGAGGGTGTGGTCTATCAAACCACATTGGTCTAGAAGGAATCCACAGGGTCTCATTTTCTGTGAAAACAAAAGAAGAACCTCCTTTCCAAAGCACCATATCCTTAGGCCCAAATTTTAAAGCCATTATACCTTTATGATAATATCCATGCTGGTTTACCTTAGCAGCCCAGACAATGAAACGTCTCTCTGTACTTAACTCCTTTACAGTCAAAAAAATTCAAAGAAAACACAATAAAATACATAATCCAGACATTTTGTGAATTTTTTATTTTTACGTGGCTTATTTTTTTTTAATCTTTGACTATCTGTACTCTGTCTCTTTAAAGACTTTATCCTTTTTTTTTAAGGCATTAACATTATTTTATGACTCTCTATACTCTTTCTCTTTTCTCTCCCAAGTTTATGTTCTTTATCTAACAGTATGACCCATTTAGAGGTCTTTTATGTCTGAATCTGTCCTACTGTGAATCTGTAATTCTTTACTGTTCAGGAACAGTTTTGCTTTGCGCTTTTAAAATGCTAAGATCTTAAGAATCTAAGCTGTAACAATCTCAGGTCAAATACAGGTACTGCCTGCTTGCTCCGCCCAGTCCAACAATAGCAGAGCCGCTTGTGCCTCTGGGCCACAGCATGCAAAACATCTCTGTGTATGGCTGCGGAAATCCACCATGCTCTCCCGCCCGACTAAGCCTGATCCTGCCGTCTGCCCAGGCAGGAAGAGCTGAGCCACCGCATGGTCTCAGCTACTTTCTTGCCAATCCCGAGCGGGCACACAAACATCCGGGCCCACAAATACTCCACAGCCGGAGTTTGCACCGGTGGCAGGGCCCAGGAAGCCGCGTTTTCAGAAAAAAGATGTGTTAAACTCTCTTTTTTAAGCCATCTCAGGTTTTTAAGTGGATTCAGTCCACGTTGAGGCGCCAATCTGTAGTAATGAGGGGCTCGGGCTGTGTTTCTGGTGCTGGGCCCCTTGTTCTGTCCCGCCCGGCTCCCAGTGCGTACTCGAAATAATTACACAGAAACTGTATTCATTGAAATACTGCCTGGCCCATTAACTCTAGCCTCTTATTGGCTAGCTCTCACATATTTGTTTAACCCATTTCTAATAATCTATGTGTCACCACGAGTCGTGGCTTACCCGGAAAGATTCAGCGTGTGTGACCTGGCGGGCTTTATGGCGGGAGGCCTTCTCTGGCTCTGTCCCCTTCCCAGCATTCTCTTCTCTTTATCCTGTCTATCTAAGTCCTGCCCTATCAGAAGGCCAAGGCAGATTCTTTATTAACCAATAAAAGCAACCCTAATACAGAAGGACCCTCCTACACCATACCGGGAAAGATTTAGTGTGTTTGACCTTGTAGCTTTATGGCGCTCTCTCTGCATTTGTTTTATTATTATTATTATTATTATTATTATTTTTGCCTATCTAAGTCCTGCCCTATCAAAAGGCCAAGGCAGTGTCTTTATTTAACCAACGAATGTAACACAAACGTAGAAGGGCCTCCTACACCATTTTTTCTTTTTTGTTTAAAAGCCCTCTCCTCTCTTACTACAGACAATGACTTTTTTTTTTTTTTTTTTTTTTTTTTTTTTTTTTTTTTTTTTTTTTTTTTAGGATGGCACAGTTTGATTGGTTGCTGGGATCTTGTCCTAAGTGTATAAGGAAAAATTTCCTCAGTGTCTACCTTGTCTGCTGGTGAGACACCAACTACAAGCTTCAATGGCCTTCACATATAGAGCCGTGAAACTTTTAGCCCCAAATCAGTCTCCTTAGTATTTTTATATGTTGATATGTAGAGAAATTCTTTCCACAAAGAATACAACCTTCAAGTCTACAATAGAGAAGAGGTAGTTGGTGGTAGAGGGCCCAAGAAAGAGCCTGAAGTTTTTGTACATAGGAGGACACAAAATGGCTGGGGTGGCCCTGAGGTTCTTTCTTACACACCATCAGTAATGTTCTATTATTAAGTGCAAAATATTTAAAAATCACTATAGAATGAACCCCGAAGTTGCTCAACAATGTGAAATATTATTTAAAATGTATTTCCAAGGATCCCCAAACTATTTGACACTATAAATTAAACTCTAAGTTGGGCATTGACAGGGGCATGTTAGTATTGCCACCATTATGTACATTAGGCTAAACATGCACTCACTAGGCCCATTTGGTAGTCATTTCTGCCATTTTCATTTACAATGAAAATACTGATGCTTTCAGAAGACACGGGGTTAGGGTTGGTCGGATAAGATCTGAAGTGCCTGACTCTGAAGTCATCAATCTCGAGCAGACTTTCAGGGACTTAATGCTTCTCTGTTTCCTTCCTTAGAGTTCAGTCACTTTTCAGAACCTCATCCTTGAGCTGTTTTTTTTTTTACTTCATCTAAATAGAGAGAGGGTAAGAGCAAGAATATGAGCACAGCAAGAGAGAGAGACAGAGAGAGAGAAAAGAGAGAGAGGAGAAGAGAGAGACAGAGCGAGAGAAAAGAGACACAGAGAGAAGAGAGACAGAGTGAGAGAAAAGAGACAGAGAGAGAAGAGAGAAACAGAGTGAGAGAAAAGAGACAGAAGAGAGAGAAACAGAGTGAGAGAAAAGAGACAGAGAAGAGAGAGAGGATGCAGAGAGAGTGAGAAAGAGAAGAGAAAGCAAGAGAGAGGAGAGGGAAAAGAGGAAGGGAAGGAGAGGGAGTGGGGAGAGAAAAAGAGAGAGAAAGAGAGAGGAGAGATAGATACCACCTTTGGATATTTGCTTCACTTGAAAACTAGGAACCTTTGAGGTTTGGAATGTGATATTTACCGTACATGGTGATGTCTTCCCAGGAGGCTCAGAGCAGCCTGTTCTTGCCTTTCTCCTAGTTCACACCCACCATTGATAACCAGGACCACTTGGGTGCCTCTGGAAGCTAGTCTAAACCAGTCACTCTACCTCAGATTTGAAAGGGTGGGTAGAATAGTTTCCCCACTGGAAAGTTTTAGAGGAATTTACTGGCTGTCAGCGTGTAATTAACCATGGAAGACACTGGCAAGGCAGGAACCTCACGTGCCTTCCCATCCTAACCACCTCTGTCCGAAACTGGCGAGCCTCTCCTTGAGTCTGCTCTGTTCTGATCTCCCGGGCTGTGCTCTGGCCTCTTGCTTCCAAAGCTGATTCTGTTTTCTTTCCAACCTTAGACTCAGCTAATCACTCTGCCTTCAGCTCGCTTGTCTCTGTTTCTCTAACCTGCCTTCACTTAGTTCTGCATCCATCGCAGTGATCTGGCTGAGCACAGACTTTCTGCCTCTGCCTTGCCGCCTAGGAATGTATATGATCTAGAAATGCATTTCATTCATTTGGTGCTATAGACAGTGAAGCTTATCTATTTGGAAGTTAGCAGCATTAACTGGGAAATTAGGTTTATTCACCTATAGGCATTTAAATTATGAATATTTAGAGGGAAAATGCCTTTTGAAATTTGGGGATCGATTATGATGACTCGTTCCAGTACTCATTTTCAGTAGAGCCAAACACCTGCAGAAATTGCAACTCTGCCTTTCACTTTGGGGAAATGATCATGACAGTCAGGAAGCTGAATGGCCAGGATGCCCATTCACAGCACTGATGCTCTCCCATGTAAAGAGTGCTCGAACTTAGTAGCATCACTAAGTATTTAATGGAAGTTTGATTGTTCCTCAGAAGGAGAAATGTAGAATTACCACATGGCCCAGGCCATTCACTCCTAGGTATTTGAAAGTAGTAATTGAAAGTAAGTACTCAAATATACACAGAAGGATGGGAGTGCTCAGGGCAGCATGCTCCCAAATATCCATCAGTGAATGGCTGTATACACACATATATCACACACACACACACACACACACACACACACACACACACACACACTATAAAAGGTCATCCAGTCACTCAAGAGGTGAAGTACCAATACACGCCTCAGTGGGTCAAAATCAGCGCTGGGCATGAAGGTGCTTGCCTGCCATCCTAGCCCCTGGGAAGCTGAGTGGGGGTGGGGGAGGTGTGAGCTCCCAGTTGAAACAGGACACGCCGTGATGTGCGATGGTTTTTCTTCTTTAATCGAACACTGAACAATTGATGAAGCTTGAAGGAAGCCTGTGTGAGGTGTGAGCAGTGGCATTGTTACTTGTCCTGCTTTGATGATGAAACTGTGGCTCTGCAGGAGAATTCATCGGGAGATGCAGTGTTCAGTGTGCAGTTTCCCACACCTGCACGTGATAAATGGTAATGTCTGGGAAACGGAAGGTGGAAAGGAATTCTGAACTCTTTTTGTTTCAAGGTTTAAAATTCTATTCAAAGAAACTGTTAAACTATTCACACAGCTATTAATGTTCTCACTGGGCATATTTACACTAACATCTGTAGTTTTATGGCATACTTTTATTACATATTTTGAGTTATTTTTTTTCAACTAAGCAATAGGAGACCTTTTGATAGTTAAGAATCTGGTCTTGGCACCATGAAGTATGGGATGTTGAGTAAGATCCTGAAAACAGGCAGAAGAAAGAAGGCATGATATTTTGTGTGAGGGAGGGAAAGAAAGAATACTCTGAGGTGAGGAGAGGCTGGTTCATCCTGCACAGGTGCACATCTGCCCTGGGATCTGCATAGTTAGCTGGGAACTTGGCCCCTTCTCTCCCGATTCTTGCCCCTTAAAACCAAGCAAAACTACATGAAATAGTTATTACTTTATGTTAGATTTTCCATGTAGTTTTAGGGTGGTGTTTTCAAAGTAAGCCAAAGGAGACAGGTGCGTTAAATTCTCGACAGAACATTGGACCTTGGGGTGCAACCATTTCTTTAGGTGACTTCATAGAAGGATTTCTCTCCTTGTGTTCTGTCCTCAGTGACTTATCCTTGAAGAACTGAGAACAATTTTCTAGTCAAATTAACTCTGTGAGGAATATATATAGTGTATGTATGTGTTTGTGTGTGTCTGTGTGTGTGTTTCTGTCTATCTGTCTGTCTTTAGCGAGCATACAGACAGTCTAGTCTGTAGCTAGTAAGGATCTCCCTGGTGGGCTGAGCTTTGGTTTGTTGCTATGGGAACAGTTGTAAATGTTTCCATGGTTTGAGGCTCTGGATCCTTTATCTTTGCAGAAGATCAGCAGTTTTTCTTAAAGCAGAAGAACCTTTGCAATGCCAAAGTGAGTCCTCATCTTCAGGGAAATCTACTTCACCTGGGGGTTCTCTACCTAAGCTGTGTCTAAGTCATCTGCATGAAAAGAATTACATTTACCTATGGTAACACAATTGTCAGGTTCCCAGGCTAGCCAAATTAGACACACTGAGGCTGGAAAGTCAGTATCTGTAGTTCTGGAACACGGCTTCTGAACTCTGCACCATAGCTGACTCTGTCCTGAGCAGTGGTTCATTGCCAGCCCATGAGAGACAATGTCATAGGCTCTTATGGCCACAATACCTGATGCCACCTCTACATTTATCCATACACAAAGATGACCTGACCACCTCACTCCTCTGTCCAAGGTCATAGATGCTTCTTACTATGAAAACGGTATGTGTCTGAGCCTCAGGCAGCATTCAAGATGACTTCATATCTATCTCTTGTATCACTGTGTCTTCCCTGCAGCAACATATGCTGTCCAAAGCTTGTGGGGACAAAGATTCTTTACTTTTCCTCAGTTTTCCTTTTTTTTTTTTTTTTTTTTTTTTTGCTTTCTAGTTTTGGCATCCAGAATTCAATTCCCGCTCGTACCTGCCTAAGAGATGCATGCTGTCCAGCTCACAGGCCCCATCTTTTAGGCATGCCTCAGCTGGAGTTCATGTTTCTCTTCCTGATGGACATTGTCTCACTCCAGGATTATCTTACCTGTCCCATGGCACATAATGTCATATTTAGGGACAATGTCTTGTAGACTATCGTTCATCCTTGTACATCTTTATAGGACCTAGGAGGACCCAGAAATACCTAGATGCATGCCTCAGATGCAGCAACTGCATCAGGAACTCCAGAGATGCTGGGCTCCCTCCCGTCCCCCCTTGGCTCACATGTAAATGGGTGAGGGTGGGGAGCATGTGCAGGTACCGGCGGGAAGTCAGAGGGGATTCATCTGTGTTCCTTTCAAACGTTAATGTTCTCAGACAGCTCTAAATGCTGTCTACCTCTGGCTTCGAGTCAGATATAATAAAACCAAACAAGCCATTAGGAGTCATGCTTTTCAACTTGTGTTGTGAGGCGTGCAGGGAATGTTTGCTCCTCCTGTCTCGTGTCAGAAGCAATAATTGTAATGAATCTCTGGAAACACGTAGATGAAATTACTCTAATCATGGCTTTCCTCTCCCTCCAGCCTTCTGAAGCTGCCAGACTTTGAATAGATGGTTTGGCTCCTTGCCACACGAGGCACCTCCGGCTGTTCTCAAGGGCTTGCCTTTAGGAACTTCAGTCGATCTTTCTGGGTATTTGAAGCCTGTAGTGTGTGATATCAGGCTCTCTCCCCACACCCTGGAGAACCACCGAGGGCAAACTTACATGTGCAGGAAGGGCTCAGCCTCGCCTTTAATCTTGGGCTGCATTTACTTTCATTTTTATTAGTTGTTTGAGAGTTTTGTGTAGCCTGTTTTGATTGTATTCACCTTCCAGCTCTTCTCAGACTCACCCCACTTCCCTACCATTCAACTCTGTGTCCTTTTAAAAAACCAAATATGACTGGTTTGTGCTGTGCAGATAGTATTTGATGTGTGGTTGTGCTGGGTAGCCTTAAGCCAATTGGACACAAGCTATTGTCATCTGAGAGGAGGGAACCTCAATTGAGAAAATGCCCATATAAGATCCAGCAATAGGGCATTTCCTAATTAGTGATTGGTGGCGGAGGCCCCAGTCCATTGTGGGTAGGGCCGCCTCTGGGCTGGTGATCCAGTGTTCTATAAGAAAGCAGGCCAAGCAAGCCCTGAGGAGCTAGTAAGCACCTCCCCTGCACGGCCTCTGCATCAGCTTCTGTCTCTGGGTTCCTGTCTTGCTTGAGTTCCTGCCCTGACTTCCTTCAGCAAAGGACTACAGTGTGAAAGTGTAAGCCAAATGAACCCTTTTCCACCCCGCCCAATAGGTTTTTTGGTCATGGTGTCTCATTGCAGCAATAGTAACCCTAGCTAAGAAGGTGGTCTTCACTAATGTGTGGTTAATTCACCAGGGGCTACATCCTTGGAGAAAACTCTCTCTCCCTTATTGACAGAGGTTTCTGTCCCACCTGGTCCTGAAGCCATTCAGTCCCCCCAAAACACATAGAGGCCTACATTAATTATAAACTGGTTGGCCTATTAGCTCAGGCTTCTTATTAACTAGCTCTAATTACATTAACCCATAATTCTTGTCTGTGTTAGCCACGTGACTAGGTACCTTTATCAGTGAGACTTTCTCATCTTGCTTCCTCTGTGTCTGAGTGATGACTACATACTGAGCCTTTCCTCTTCCCAGAATTCTCCTATTCTGTTTGCCTTGCTTATACCTCCTACATGGCTACTGATCAATCAGTGTTTTATTAAACCAATACAAGTGACAAATCTTTTCAGGGTAAAAGACCATTGCCCCATAGTACTTGCCTTTTTTTTCTTTTCAAAATAAGAACTCTGAATCTAATCTCCTTTGTTTAGCTTTTTTCATGACCATTATCCATAACAACTTCTAACCAACACACTAAACAAAGACAAACATCCATAATCCATTTTTTTTGGGTTTGTGGGCATAGTTTTCTAGGCTACTTCCTGCTGATTGGAGGCACTGATAATCTTATGGGCACCTAAAGAAAATTTAGAATTATGGTCAAGTCCTGACTGGAATATTCTGTGAGACTTGATTATCTCAGTCAGCAGTCTTGAGGCTGTTCTGGATGTAGAACTCAGAGGAAACTCCAACAGAGGTCCTCTTAAGTGTGGGATCATCTGAGCCATCTGATCCTATCAGAGATTTTTCAGGGAGTCTTCCCTAATCAAATTTTAGTTTTCATAACCCAGAATGATTCCACAGCCTCTCATTTCCTATGGAAACAAAAACAAAACCTCTCTCCAAAATAACATATCTTTTGACTTAAATTTTAAAGTCAAGCCATTTTCAAAATATATATGTTGGATTACTCCAGCAGCATTCATAATCAGATGTCTTTCAGCAGCTGTTGCTCCTTTCTAGCAGTCATACAATGTAAAGACAACAGAATAATTATACAGTATCCAGATTCTCTGTGTATTTTCCATCTTTACATGGATTTATTTTAAACTCTATTTCTTTTATTTTTATTTTTAATTTTTGGGTTTTTGAGACAGGGTTTCTCTGTGTATCTTTGGCTGTCCTGGAACTCACTCTGTAGGCCAGGCTGTTCTTGAACTCACAGAGATCTGCCTGTCTCTGACTCCCAAGTGATGGGATTAAATGTGTGTGCTACCATACCCAACTACTCTCTTTCTTTCTTTCTTTCTTTCTTTCTTTCTTTCTTTCTTTCTTTCTTCCTTTCTTTTTAAAAGGATTTTATATTTTTAAGCACACTACAAGCCATTTAGAGGTTTCTTCATATGAATCTATCTTTATTGTATATCTCTCTTTTTCTGACCACTTGAGTCTTTTATTTGGTAAGCAATATGGCTAGGATTAAAACTGCAGCTTTGACAGCTGGATCGACCCCATTTCTTAGTTTTTCTGAGAGTCTAGCTTTATGGTGAGAATATTGGTGGAAGCCATGTTTATTGCCAGAACTCTATGGACTTTCAAAGTCACTGTCACTACCAAGAAGCATTCGGTTGGCCATTCATAAACACCACTTAAGTCTTTGATGGTGGGGCCTTTTAAAAGTGCTGCAAGGTTTTTGCAGCTAAAGCTGAGTCAGGAAGCCTCTCTTAAATGAGACGTGCTTGCCTTTAGCAAACAGAGTCCTCCTGGGAAAATGCTGCTACCAAGAAGCCGTGCTTCACTCTGTTCTTTTGTGTCTAGAGTTCCTTCCCAAGCTCTTTGAGTTTTATGTGGATGTGGTTGTCCACGTTGGTGCCATTTGTTGATAGAACTTTCTGTCCTGCTTGTTCTCACAGCTATTCAGTCCCAAAGAAACGTACAAGGCCTACATTAATTATAAACTGGTTGGCCAATTACCCCCATCCCAAGCATCAGACCCTGCAAGCTACAAATCCCATCCAACCCCCAAACTCACTTATCCCCCTCTCCCCTACAACCTCAGTGGAATTCTTAAACAGTCTGCTACTACACAGAAAGGACCAAGAGGTGAGTGACCAGCCACCTGGTGGGACACAAAACCCTCTAGGCCCTTCATGGCAGGGCACAACCCTGGGGCCTTCCCCTACCTCTCTAGGCCCTCCATGCTGGGACAAAACCCTGGGCCCCTCCCCCACCTGTATCATCTTCTCCAGCCAGCCAGCAGGAGAGTTTCCTGCAGGTAGGCTGCTCCATTATTCCCATCCTGACCATCAGACCATGCAGGGTACAAATCCCACCTTGTCCCCAAACTCACTTATCTGCCCTACAATCTCAGTGGGACTCTGAACCACAGCCTGCTACTACACAGAAAAGACCAAGAGGCTACTCCAAAACCCCTGAAACACAGACAGTAATTGTACAGAGCAGACCAAGAAGAGTTCCCAAGACCCAGACAGCCATTGCAAAGATTGGACCAAGATACAAAGTCACTGCCAGCATCAATTACAGGAAGAGATGAGTAAGCAGCAATGCAAGAATTCATCCAACAATCTTAAAAGCAACATGGTAGCACCAGAACCCAGTGGTCATACAGCAGGAAGACTTGATCATCCTAACCCAGAAGAAGCAGAAGAAAATTATTTTAAATGTAATTTTATGAAGATGATGGAGACCTTTAATGAGGAAATAAAAAAACTTTCTTAAAGAAATGGAGGAAAAGGCAAACAAAAAATTGGAAGAAATTAATAAATCTCTCAAAGAAACCCAAGAAAACCAAGATAAAACAGTCAAACTGGTGAAGCAAACAGTTCAAGACTTGAAGTCTGAAATTGAAGCAATAAAGAAAACACAAACTGAGGGAATTCTGGATATGGAAAATCTGAGTATACTAATGGGAGCTACAGAGGCAAGCATAACCAACTTCCAAGAGATGGAAGAGAGACTCTCAGGGGTAGAAGATCCTATAGAGAAAATAGACACATTGGTCAAAGAAAACATTAAATCCAACAAATTCTTAACACAAAACATCCAGGAAATCTGGGAGACCATAAAAAGACCAAACCTAAAAATAATAGGGATAGAAGAAGGAGAAGAACTCCAGCTCAAAGGCAAAGAAAATATATTCAACAAAATTATAGAAGAAAACTTCCCCAACCAAAAGAAAGATATCCCTATGAAGTTACAAGTAGCTTACAGAACGCCATATAGACTGAAAAAAAAAAAGTCCTATAGCCATATAATAATCAAAATGCAAAACATACAGAATAATGAAAGAATACTAAGAGCTGCAAAGGTAAAAGATCAAGTAACATATGAAGGTAGACCTATCAGAATTACACCCAAGTTCTCAACAGAAACTATGAAAGCCGGAAGGTCCTGAGAAGATGTGCTGCAGACACTAAGAGACCACAGAGGCAAAGCCAGACTAGTACACCCAGCAAAGCTTTCAATCACCATCATTGGGGAAAACAAGATAGTCCATGACAAAACCAGATTTAAACAATACCTATCCAGAAATCCAGCCCTACAGAAAGTACTAGAAGAAAAAGCCCAACTCAAGGAAGCTAACTGCACCCACAAAAGCACAGGCAACAGAACTCACACCAACAAAACTCAAAGAAGGGAAACACAGATACTACCACTAAAAAATAACAGGAATTAACAATCTCTGGTCAGTAATAAACTGAGTTCCTGCTTTGACTTGACACCCTATCTCATCTGATTGTCCTGTGTTGTGGGGCTGTGGATCTGACTGTCCTGTGTTATGGGGCTGTGGATCTGATTGTCCTGTATTGTGGGGCTGTGGATCTGATTGTCCTGCATTGTGGGGCTATGGAACAGGCAGACAGCACACTCACTTTTCCATGGGGAATAAGGCTAAGGAGGCCTCACAGACTTCAAACTAAAATCATCAAAAGAGATGTAGAAGGACACTTTATACTCATAACAGGAACAGTCCATCAAGATGAAGTCTCTATCCTGAACATCTATGCCCCAAACACAAGAGCATTCACATATGTAAAAGAAACATTACTAAAGCTTAAATCGCACATTAAACCCCACACACTAATAAGACTAAGAAGACTTCAACACCCTTCTCTCCCCAATGAACAGGTCACCAGACAGAAATTTAACAGAGAAATAAGAGAACTAATAGATATCATGACTCAAATGGAATTAACAGACATCTACAGAACATTCCACCCAAACACAAAAGAATATACCTTCTTCTCAGCACCTCATGGAACCTTCTCTAAAACTGACCACATACTCAGGAACAAAGCAAACTTCAACAGACACAAAAATTGAGTTAATACCCTGTATCTTTTCTGATCACCATGTTTTAATATTAGAATTCAACAACAACACTAATTTCAGAAATTCCACAAACACATGGAAATTGAAAAGTGAACTATTGAACCACCCCTAGGTCAAGGAAGAAAAAGAAATTAAATACTTCCTAGAATTCAATGAAAATGAAGGTACACATACCCAAACCTATGGTACACTATGAAATCAGTGCTAAGAGGAAAGTTCATAGCACTAAGTGCCTACATAAAGAAAGTGGAGAAAGCTCACACTAGTGACTTAACAGCACACCTGAAAGCTATAGAAGAAAAAGAAGCAGACTCATCCAGAAGTAGTAGAAGACAGGAAATATTCAAATTGAGGGCTGATATCAATAAAATGGAAACAAAAAATACAAATATCAATGAAACAAAGGGCTGCTTCTTTGAGAAAATCAACAAGACAGACAAACACTTATCCAAACTAATCAAAAGGCAGAGAGAGAGAGAGAGAGAGAGAGAGAGAGAGAGGGAGAACATCCAAATTAACAAAATCAGAAATTAAAAGGGGGAGATAATAACAGAAACTCAGGAAATCAAGAGATTCATTAGGTCATACTACAAAACCTGCATTCTACAAAATTGCAAAATGTAAAAAAAAAAAATGGAGAGTTTTCTGGATAGGTACCACATACAAAATTAAATCAAGACCAAGTGGACAATTTAAATGGAGCTATAAGCTGCAAGGAAATAGAAGCTGCCATCCAAAGCCTCCAAGACAGAAAAGGCCCAGGCCCAGATGGCTTCAGTGCAGAATTCTACCAGAACTTCAAAAAATAGAAAATATCTATGTTCCACATCATAGAAACTGAAGGAACACTGCCAAACTCTTTCTATGAGGCTACAGATACCGAAAACCACACAAAGACTCAACCAAGAATGAGAATTAAAGTCTATTCTCAATCATGAAGATAGATTGATGAATAAAATATTGGTAAACCAAATTCAAGAAAACAAAAAAAAATCCACTTTGATCAATTTTGTTTCATCCTAGAGATGCAGGCATGGTTCAACATATGAAGATCATCAATGTAATCCACTATATAAATAAAGAAAAAAATCATATGATCATCTCATTAGATGCTGAAATAGCATTTGACAAAATACAACACCCCTTCATGATAAAGGTCTTGGAGAGATTAGGGATACAAGGAACATGCCTAAACATAATAAAAGCAATATACAGAAGCCTGACAGCCAATATCAAATTAAATGGAGAGAAACTCAAAGTGATCCCACTAAAATCAGGAACAAAACAAGGTTGTCCACTCTCTCATCTATTCAACACAGTTCTTGAAGTTCTGGCTAGAGCAATAAGACAACAAAAGGAGATCAAGGAGATTCAAATTGAAAAGAAGAATTCAAACTTTTATTATTTTCAGATGATATGATAGTATACATAAGTGATCCCAAAAACTCTACTAGGGAACTTCTACAGCTGATAAGCACCTTCGGTCATGTGGCAGGATACAAGATCAACTCAAAAAAATCTGTAGCCTTCCTATATACAAATGATATAGAAGCTGAGAAAGAAATCAGAGAAACATTCCCCTTCATAATAGCCACAAATAACATAAAATATATTGGGGAGTAACACTAACCAAAGTAGTTAAAGACTTGTTTGACAGGAACTTTAATTCTTTGAAGAAAGAAACTGAAGAAGATACCAGAAAGTGGAAAGATCTCCCATTCTCTTGGATAGGTAGGATCAACATAATAAAAATGGCAATCCTACCAAGGCAATCTAGATTCAATGTAATCCCCATCAAAATCCCAACACAGTTCTTCACAGACCTTGAAAGAATAGTTCTCAACTTCATAAAGAAAAACAAAAAACCCGGGATAGCCAAAACAATCCTGTACTTTCAGAGCCATCACCATCCCTAACATCAAGATCTATTATAGAGCTACAGTAATGAAAACGACTTGATATTGGCATAAAAACAGATAGGTTGACCAGTGGAACTGAATTGAAGACCCAGATATTAATTCACACACCTATGAGCTCATGATTTTTGACAAAGAAGCTAAAAATATACAATGGAAGAAAGAAAGCCTCTTCAACAAATGGTGCTGGCATAACTGGATATCAGCATGTAGAAGAATGAAAATAGATCCATATCTATCCCCAGGCTTAAAACTCAATTCTGAATGGATCTCAATATAAATCTGACCACACTGAATCTGATAGAAGAAAAAGTGGGAAGTAGCCTTCAATGCATGGGCACAGGAGACCACTTCCTAAATAAAACATGAGTAGCACAGACACTGAGAGCAATAATAAATAAATGGGACCTCCTGAAACTGAGAAGCTTCTGTAAAGCAAAGGATACAGTCAATAAGACAAAAAGGCAGCCTACAGAATGGGGAAAGATCTTCACCAACCCCACATCAGACAGAGAACTTATCTCCAAAATATATAAAGAACTCAAGAAATTAGACATCAAAATTCCAAATAACCCAATTAAAAATGGGGTACAGAACTAAACAGAGAATTCTCAACAGAAGAATCTCAAATGGTAGAAAGATACTTAAGGAAATGTTCAACATCCTTAACTATCAGGGAAATGCAAATCAAATCAACTCTGAGATACCATCTTACACCAGACAGAATGACTGAGATCAAAAAACACCAATGATAGTTTATGCTGGAGAGAACATGGAGTAAGGGGAAGACTCCTCCATTGCTGGTGGGAATACAAACTTGTACAACCACTTTGGAAATCAGTATGTTGTTTTTTCCAAAAATTGGGAATCAACATACCTTAAGACCCAGCAATACCACTCTTGGGCATATACCCAAAAGATGCTCAATTATACTACAATGACATTTGTTCAACTATGTTCATAGCAGCATTGTTTGTAATAGCCAGAACCTGGAAACAACCTAGATGCCTGTCAACCAAAGAGTGGATAAAGAAAATGTAGCAAATTTACACATTAGAGTACTACTCTGTGGTTAAAAAAAACCTGACATCTTGAAATTTGCGTGCAAATAGATAAAACTAGAAAAAACTATCCTGACTGAGGTAACCCAGACCCAGAAAAATGAACATTGCATATACCCACTCATAAGTGGATACTAGCTATAAAGCAAAGGATAATGAAAAAGGTTCATGATCCTAGAGAAGCTAAGAAACAAGGTGAACCCTAAAAAAACATACAGAGATCTACCTGGAAAGGAAAAGTAGACAAGATTGCCTGACAAAATTGGGAGCTTGGGGTTGGAGGAGAAGGAAGGGCAGAGGGGAGGAGGAGGGGAGAAGAGGAAGGGGGAGGAGAACTTGAGGGAACAGGATAGTCAAGGTGGAAGAAGGGCAGAGATGAAAGCAAGGAAAGAGATATTTTGATTGAAGGAGCCATTATGGGGCTAGCAAGAAACCTGGCACCAGAGAAATTCCCAGGAATCCACAAGGATGACCTCAGCTAAGGCCCTAAGCAATAGACGAGAGAATGTCCAAATTGGCCTTGCCCTGTAGTCAGATTGATGAATATTTTAACTATCACCATAGAACCTTCATCCAGCAACTGATAGAAACAGGTAGACCTGCATCAGAGCACTGGACTGAGCTCCCAAAGTCCAGCTGAAAAGTGGGAAGAGTGAGAATATGAGCAAAGAGGGCAAGGCCATGATGGGGACACCCACTGAAACAGTCTACCTTAGCTAATGAGAGCTCATCAACTCCAGCCAGAAAGGGAAGAAAACAGCACAGGTCCAAACTGGTCCTTCTAAATGTGAGTGACAGTTGTATGGCTGGGGCAGATGTGGGGCCATTGGCAGTGGTACCAGGATTTATCCTTACTGCTTGGAACCTACTTTCTTTGGATGGATGCCTTGCTAAGCCTATATATCGTAGGGAGGGCCTTGGCCCTTCCCCAAAGCAATGTGCCTTACCCTCTCTGAAGAGTAGTCGGGGGATGGCAAAGGGAGGTAGGTAGAGGGGATGGGAGGAGGGAAGGGAGTGGGAACTGGGATTGGAATGTAAAATGATAACAGATAGTTTGTTTTCCTTTTTTAAAAAAATTAATTGGATGGTCTATTAGCTCAGGCTTTCTTATTAACTAACTCTCACATCTTATATTAACCCCTAATTCTTGTCTGTGTCACCCATGTGGCTTGGTACCTTTATCAGTGAGGCATTCTCATCTTGATTCCTTTGTGTCTGGGTGATGACTGCAGACTGAGCCTTTCCTCTTCCCAGAATTCTCCTAGTCTGGCCACCCCCCCATACTTCCTGCCTGGCTACTGGCCAATCAGAGTTTTATTAAACCAATACAAGTGACAAATGTTTACAGGGTACAAGACCATTGTTCCACAGTACTCACTACTCCCTCTCCAAGCAACCAGCGGTTGTCTACAGCTCCATGGCCAGGGGTGAGGTTCCATGCTCACCTTCCACTTCCATGCTGGGGTTCGGAGTGGCTTGGGCTTGCACAGGTCTTGTGCATGCTGATGCAATCACTGAACATTCCCCCACACAGCTGCCCTGCTATGTCCCGAAGACGCTCTTTCCTTGTAGTTATTCACTGCCTCTCATTCTTACATGCTTTCCATCTCCTCTTTCTCGGTGATCTGTGAGCCCTTGGAGGAGGAGCATAGTATATATAGTCCATTTAAAACCGAGCATCCTACAGTTCCTCACTCCCTGCACCTTGGCTAATTGTGGGTCTTTGTGTTAATCAGTCTACTGCAAAACACTATAGAAAGATGAAACCTAGGAACAATAGGTATAAAAGACAGAGAAGAGAGGAAAGTCTGTGTCCATAGCTAATGGAGTCCTGCAGGGACCCATCACCTGCTTACCCTGGGACAGGTCCAGTGGGACCACACAGTGTTGTGAGTGGATGAGTGGATGGTTCTGAGTTTTCTTTCATCTTCTTAGCAAAACAGGACACTCGAAGGTACTGAATCTGGGGCTGCCACATGAAGACCGTCAGCTCTGTGCATGATATGAGAGTGCATGCATTTTGAGAGCTCCACCGGTGAGGCGTGCAGGCTGGGGGCTGACATGCCTTACTGGGGCTCCACCGGTGAGGCATGCAGGCTGGGGGCTGACATGCCTTGCTGGGGCTCCACCGGTGAGGCGTGCAGGCTGGGGGCTGACATGCCTTGCTGGGTTTGGGAGGATGCGTGAGGCCTCTAGGGTCTATTCTACCCCACAGTTTTCTCTGGTATTTCCCCCAGTGGGTCCCTGCTTACTGTTTAATGATGGAGAGATTCGATTAGGCAGGGTAAGCAGTTTTCGCTGTGCGGTGCCCGAGGAGGGCTCACTCTAGCTCAGTGATTTGCCAGGTGTTTGAGACATGTGTATCTAAGACAATACAGTCCTGCCATCATGAATCCTACAGGCCACTGGAGCAGCTAGATAATAGAATTGTATAATTAATTTCCATGGGGACTGCAATGGGAAGATGTGAGGTATCTGGAATCCCTGGCTGAAGGGGAGCAAGATAGGGTTGGGGGCAGATAAATCCCAAGTGACTAGGAAAAGCCCCAGAGAATGGGGATTCAGTGAGTGTCGTGCACATATTCTAGATATCTACTGGGTGGCCACACTCTGCTCTGTTCCAGCCTTGACTCCCTAATTGCTTGAAAACATACACTTGAATGCACTCTGCGGTTGCTTTCTCTGTCTTTGCGCCTTTACCCAGACTGCCCTTCTGTCACGGAAGCTGCCCTTTGACCCACTCATGATGATTGACCATTTATGCCCCAGGTGCAGCCTGGCCCTTATAGATAATCATCTAGGGGCAGTCTGTCCTCTAAGACCCTCAGCTGTTTCTGGAATCCAAGGTGGCTGCAGCTTTAGGACAGTGACAGATCCCTGCCCGTTGCTGGGATGAGCTGGCTTAGATAGACACAGCTCCTCATGCCTGTGCAGTCTAGCAGGGGCACAAGCCACAGTCAAGGAGGAGATCTTTTTGAAAAAAAAAAAGGGTAAATTGGAAGTTGGGATAATAGATTGGTATTTGTGAGTTATTATTTACAGACAATTACATTGGTATAGATTCTTGTATATTGATACAAAGTTAAATTATATTGAATATTGTATGCATGCATGCTTCTACCTCTTTCCAGTATCATCATTTCCCTGTCAATTTTATTTTTCTTTATGGCTGAATAATACCACATTGTGTATATGTACCACAGTTTCAGCATCTATTTATCTGTTGCTCAACATCTAGTCTGATTCTATTTCTTTCGTATTTGTGAGTAGTGAGGCAATAAGCATGGATTTGAAACTATGAATACTTGTTTATGCACAGCATCAAGGCATAGCCCATCAGGGCGGTGGGAGCCTGAAGTAGGTGGGTCCATCACATCTCCATCAGCAAGCAGCATGGGACAAACACATGCTTGTGTTCAGCTCCCTTTTCTATTTGTATAGTTTCGGATCTCAGCCAAGGGAATGGTGATACCCACAGTGGTTGGGTCTTCCCACTTCAGCCAATGCCATCAAGATAAGATCTAAAGGCCTACCACCCAGGTGATTCTAGATTCTATCAAAGTAAAAATCAATGCCAACTGTCATACAAAGTATGTGTGAAAATGGTGTTATGAAATCCATTACTTTGGTAATAAAAATAAACTCATAAAAATAAATAAAATAAAAAGTCAAAGAAGAAACCCTGTAGCTTTGGTCCTTGCCTTGTGCCCCCTAGTGATCCGTCTTCATTTTCTTTTAGCAAGCCTCTTCTTGACATACTAGCCATTGCTCACCTGGGGTGGAAACTGCCACAGCACAAGAGGGAAAAAGGTTAGAAGTGGGTGTAACCCTGCTCACTCGCAAGACTTGGTCACTGTTACCTCAGGGGCAATGAGACTTTTACCGGCTCTTTATGTTACTCTTTCGGAGTATCATCTCCGTTAATAAGCTCCATTAGCCAGACAGCCTGCTGTTTGGCACAAACCTAAATACAGGCTTACTGAATTTCCCAGTTTTGGAGCTGAGGACTAAGTCTTCTTTGGCTCCTCTTGTTGTCATAACAACAGTGGCAAATCCTTGCTGACTGATTTAAGGGGGGGCTGTTGAAATTGATAGTGACAATTACAGATCTCCATGCCCTCTGATCCACCCGAGCGCTTCAGCTGCCTGATTAACCAGGCAGCTACAGCTGTGCATCATTGTCATAATATTTACTTTGAAAACTCGCAGTTGGACCAAGTCTCTCCTTCAGGCTCTGCTGACATCTAAGAATCTTAAACTTCCTCTTTGGCGGGGAGGATCATGGGGTCTTTTCTTGGCAGCCCCAGCACAAATTCCTCCAGCAGATGTTCGTCGGATTCGGGGCTATTGAGGAATTGTTGTTGGATTAAAGGTGAGCTTTTCAGGTGCTTCCATGCCTGGATGAAGCAACAAATCTGCCGAGGAGCCTGATAGATTTTGGAATTCTTTTCACTGTGTCTGGGAATCTGATTCAGTGGGCAGTAGGGGTAGATGTAGGGAAGCACAGATGTATTTTCTTAAATGCCCTGGCTAGCCTCATGCCTGCAAGAACCGTTGATCTTATTTTGAGGATCCTGAATGCTATGAAGTTCAAGTCACATGGGAGAAATCTGGTGACACATGAAGCCTTTGATGGTTTTTGTATTTTTTTCTTAAGTGGAAAGAAAACTTGTAGAGGGGAGCCCTGGAAAAAACACTTTCATTTTAAAATAACTTTTCTAAAATTGTTTCCTATTTTGACTTCAGGTGAGACACTTTCACAGTATTTTCAAGAGCAGATTTTTGGACTGACTGTGCTCCTCAAAATACTTGATTCTGGTTAGACACGCAAATCCTGGGCTCGCTCTCATGGTGCCAAACCTTCAAAGAGTGGGAGATGAATTTCTACTTGAAATTTGTACACATGGTAGTTTGAGAGTCATTGACTTTTATATTTTATCATTTGGTAATTCTTTATCTTATAGATTAATTTTAATTGGCAACTTAACACAATGTAGAATCTCCTGGGAAAGGCTTAGATTAGGTTGGGCAGTGCATGCATCTGTGGGAATTATCTTTATTCTTTGGAATACCTGTCCCTTGTGGGTGGTATTATTTCCTATGTAGGTGATCCTGGACTGTGTGAGCATGAAGAAAGCGAGCTGAGCATTAGCATGCATGGGTCAGTTCACTGTGCTCTGCTCTTCGCTGTGGATAGAGTGTGGCTAGCTGCTTTGGATTCTGATAGCTTTGCATTCCCCACAATGAAGGACTGTCACCTAAAAATGTGAGCCGATGGATCCTTTCTCCCTTGGGTTGCCTTTTTCAGGGTATTTTGTCCTAGCAAGAGGAAACTGAACTAAAACATAGATACCCCTTGCCATGTGATGAGTTTATTGGAGTTGAAATAGCAAATATCTGCTCATTCCAGCTTCTTCCCTGTTCCATCTACTGGTGTTGATTACACATTATTGAGGTGTTTTTTTTTGCCTTTAGGGATACTTTTACTTAGAAAATTACAATACTAGTATAAGTCAAGTCTTACACATTTAGCATTTGCTTGTTGAAAGCAATTTATGATATCAAAATTAATCGTGTTTTACTTTTATCCTCACAAGAACACAGAAATGATGAAGGGGAACTTAAAACAGAAAAAATTTAAAAAGGTAACAGAACTCTTCTCAGTAGTCCTTGGGTAGTTTCAATGGAAGACTTTCCATCTTTTTTTTCTTTTGGAGACTTTGATCTGAAGTCTTGTTTGTTCCTAGTATCTGCTTCTGCCTCCCCCTCTATCAGATCGACTTCCTCAACGACCACCTCCTCTTGGTGCTCCATGGCTTGAATTGCTGTAGGAATCATGCTGAGGAGGGTACCCCCTTTTCATAGAAGGGGAGCCCCCATTTTTGTCTGCCAACACAATCACGGCCACTTGAGTAGAGATCACTTCTGCTGCTTGAGTAACTGTCTCCATCTCCACCATAGCCACCATGTGGGCTGCTGTAATCATTGTAGCGACTGCTTCCTCCAAAAGATGGCAGTGGTCCTTGTGTAGAGTGTATACTGCATGAATTATCCTAACACTCATATGAATCTCTGTGAGAACCTCCACTTGGATGATCTGAATAGTCACGATCCCTACCATATCCATCTCTATCACCATAGCCTCTTGGTGGGTAGTCGTCATGTCAAGTGGAATGACTATAATCACAGAAAGTGTAATCTTTTGGGGGTGGTGCATAATCTCTGGTGTCATGGGAGCTTGGATAATCTCTGCTTGAATAGCTGTCTTTTGTAGAATATCCATTATCTTTTGGGGTCAAATAAACATCTCTAGGAGACAGCAGGGGTTCCCTTTGTGGAGGGCCTCCATGGGAATCTCTTCCATGTGATACTGGGCTCTTCCTCCCATTCCACTGCTGCTTCCAACTGGTCCTGAAGGTGTCGATCTTTTAGGAGGGGGTTCCCCACTTCGAGGTGGTGGTCCTCTTTTTACTGGAAGTGGTCCCCTGGAAGAATTCATGTTAAAGTTTTTGGAATAGCTACCATCATCCATGTATCCTCCACGAGAAGGGTGTCCCCTAGTTTCTCCACTTCCTCCTCGAAGACCTCTGGGAGGGCCTCTGCTTCTTGGAGGTGGAGGTGGTCCACGTCCACCACTTTCAAATGATGGTTTGGTAGTTTGCTCTACCTTGATGGCTTTTCCATCCAAGGACTTTCCATTCATATCTCTAGCTGCATCTTCAGCATCTGCTGGGCTTTCAAAGGTGACAAAAGCAAATCCTCTTGACTTGTTGATTTCATGGTCTTTCATCAAAAGTATTTCCACTATTCATTAGTACTTGCCAAATACTGCTTCAAGGGCTTTCTCATTTGTTTCTGTATTGAGCCCACCAATGAAGAGCTATCCTAGGTGATCTGCTTTAACCGTCCTTCCTTCCAGCTAAGAGTTAGAGGGACTATGAAGGTCTCAAGCACCTAGAAGAACGCTGAAGGGCCAAGTAGCTCCCTGGTGATGGCTGCTGTGTCCCTGAGGCTAAGACTTCCCCAACTAGGAAGCCACTTTCCCACGCAGGTCCCCACACGTGTCTTACTAACTTTTTTTTTTTTAAATTCTGGTGATTTCAGTACACAAGCTGCTTTCTCTTGAGTAGCCTTAGCCTCTCTGTGATGCCCCTGAACTGTTCCTCCTCTCCTTGCTAGCCTCTTCCTCCTCTACCTCACCCTGCTGGGAACTCAATTGCATGACTACTCTTGTCTTCCATCACGATGTGGGAATGTCTTCTAAATGCCTTATACCAACTCATACTAATTTCCTGAGTTCCGGACCTGGTTTGCAGCAGCCTGTAGAGAATCTGCACTGTGGATGAGGAATAGCCCAGCACATCTTCCTGTTTGAACAGAGCTCTCAATCACTCCCTGACACTTGGATTGCCTTTTCCTTTCTGAGCTGGGGTTGGTAGTGTTGCCTTCCCACCCTGCTCTTTGCATTTCCACTCTGCTCATGAGAAAACCCTTGCTGAGTCATGCTATTAAAGAGACCCTGCATCTACTTATACTACCTTAGCCAGGTGTCACTGCCTCACCCCAAGCCTGCTCTATGATGGCCTATCTTGATCATCAGCTTGACTGGATTTTGAATCACCTGGGAGATACACTTCTGTGCATATCTCTAAAGGTATTTCCAGAAAAGATTGATGGGAGAGTAAAGAGCCACTTTCAGTGTGGAGGGCAGGCAATACCTTGTAATGGAAAGCCCAGACAGGGAGAGGAAATTCAGCATGATTGCTCCTGCCTTCCCTTCTTTCTGAGAACCTGGAGTATGCCTACGTGTGGCTGTGGTCCTCCACTAACACCGGACTCTAGCTTCTTCAGCCTTCATTGGAGACCTCATGCCAGCAACTCTCAAGGGAGCCATCTAGCTTCATAGGCTACGGAACCTAGTAGACATCGGCTACAGGGCTCTCTGCCTTTCTGCTATTGATAGACTACAAAGAGCGATGGGTTTTGTCTGGATGTAGTCTGTTCCTCAAGGATCCATGTGTTGGATTCCTAATCCTGAGTGTGAGTTTGTTGGGAAATTGTTTGGCACCTTTATGAGGTTGGGCTTAGTGCAGAGTGGGCCATTGAATACTGCTTTCTGAAGGGATTAATATAGCGCTTATGGACCCTGATTGGCTTGTGCAAGATGGTCATTATAAAGGGACACATGTGGCCCCTTGCTTATCTCTGGCTTCCTGACTGGTGTCTTTCTGTTTTGTGTACCTGAGCCATGCTGCCATCTCCAGCGAGTGCCTGTGGTTAGAACTTAGAGCCTTGGAAACTGTGAGCTAAATAAACCTGTCTTCGTCATGCAGTGCTGTTTGTCTTCATGATGGAAAATGAACAAGTACAGTGATCATTTCACCATGTGACTACAGCCTGCCTCCTGCATAGCTCTGCACAGTCAGGAACTCCGGAATTCCCCACTTCCCAGTCTGCTGCGCAGATCTCATTCTGTTCCCGCTTGTTTCTCAGTGGGCAGGAGTGCTCACTCCTCAGCCGCAGCTCTTCCGACTGAAACCCAGGTGCCACGTTCCATGAGGCTTGGTCCTGGAATCCTCACTAGGGCAATGAGGGAGTGAAGAAAGGACAGACACACAGACACATGCACAGAAAAGCTGGGGTCAGGTGATCCAGCCACACCTGCTACAGCAGCACCCAGGAACATTGATGTATTTACCATGTATAGCACGGTGGGGGGGGGGTGCTAGTGTAGGAGGCGGTCTCTGTGGGCAAGCTGTCTCAGCCTGTAGATGTCAGGGAAGAGGAAGCCACAGCTGTAGGATTTTGTTCAGACTGATCAATCATCCGTAAATGCCCGTGCCTGGCCCCAAGGAAGGAAGGCTTTGCCAATCTGACCTTGACCCGAATAAGGAAAGGCTTTGCCAATTTTCCATGGGTCTGAGGCCTTGCTTCTTGTCATGGCTTGTCCCCATGTCAACAACACACCTTAACTCAGGACTCCACTCATTCAGGGCATTGGGTCCCTACACCTGTGTTGACATGTGGCTCCTGTCTTGTGCATTGCCCAGTCTGTCCACAAGTCCTTCATCAACAGATGGTGGAGGCATGCCCTTGTCTGTGACCTCCCATGTCTAGAATCTGACCGGCTCCTACCAGGCCCTTAATTCTCACTTCCCAACTGAATGAATTATTCGGCGCTTTACTTACAAACACCATATATCATGAAACAGTCTATACTTAGGTTTTAGCCAGTCTTCCAATTTTTGAAACACATGCCATAAATTAATGCATTGGCAGTTGAGTTTATGAAAACTGCTATGTATTCTGATTAATTGACTCATGTTACCTGATTAATTTTCTTATTAAAGGGTCAGTCAGAAGGAGGGAGTGGAGTGAATTCTGTGGGAAGGAGTGACATTGGAAGCTTGCCCTCTGATAGATAGGAAGGCAATTCAACGACCCCCCGAAGTGACCAGGCATATTACTTCATCTTTTATGGCAGGACAGGCTTTTCCGCCTTTAAACCGAAGGATGCCACATTTCATCCCAGCAAGAGGAGTTATGCTAATGCTGGAAAAGTGAGTAATTCCAACATTTTAGCTGAATTCTCACCATCAACTGTCAGTATGATCAAGTTTGAGATACCCAAGTGGGTGTCTTTTGTCTTTTTGGTCCTTGGCCACTGGGGCCAAGGAAACCATGGATGGCTATAGTCAAGTCCACAGACAGGCAGGGAAGTGTGTTCGGTGTGAGTCTGAGGATGCCAGGTGGAGGGACCAGCATATTAGTGATGCATCCTGAGAAAAACTAGGCTTGACTGCAGCGCATGCAGAGCTGAGCGCTGAGGACATTTGTCAAGTGGCCCCCCTGTCCAGCTGTGAGATTTTGTATGTTCTATTTCCTGTGCCATTCAGTCAACTCTGGAATGCTAGGAATAGATTTAAAAACTTTTACAGACTCAGGAACTGCTAGTTGGTTCTTGGGCTATGGCTGGGGAACTAGGAAGTAGGAAGTGAATGGAGTCCGTTGTTTAAGATGCAGGGCAACGGACTATCTGGCTTGATCTCTGAAGGGAAGGGCAGCTCCCTGCAGTCCCTCTGCCCTCCCGCCCTCCTGCCCTCCTGCCCATCCCACCAGTGCCTTCTTGGCTCACACAGATTTGTGCCCCATGGGTGCAAAGGAGACCCTGCTCCTTGCCCAGATTAGCAGGAGCTTGTATGTGGCCCCTGGCTGTTGAGACTGAGACGGTGGCTCTCCTTTTGGAGATAGGCTTGACAGTGCCAACCGTACTGTCCCTTTAAGCTCACAGAGGGTACGTAGAGTGTGGAACCTCAGAACATTTCATCGCCCCAAGCCTTGCCTGGCTCTCAGTCTCGTGCCCTAACGCCATGAGGGTGCTACGATGGGAAGACCCTTATTTTACAGATGGGAACATTGGCTCCCCAAGGGCTTGAAGTGAATGCTCAGAGTTGGTGCTGGGTGTGGAATTTGAGTCTCCTAAGACCCTTAAGGCTCTTGTGTCCACCCTATAGTGGCTCTGTCGTGCACCTGCTGGTTGGGGCCCCTTCCTCCTTGCTAAGCGGGCAGGGCACAGCGCCTTTAACGATTAGAGCCTCACTTGGTTATGTCCCTCAAGTGCTTGCTTCTGAACCTTTGCCTAGAAATAGAGTTCCTGGTTCCCACACATCCCACGGGGGGTGGAGCACTCCTTCACTTTCCTGCCCACCTCTCTCACTCCTCCAAGGTCTTCTGGTCATCTCCAGAACACCTTCCCAGCAGCCATCTGGTGCTCTTCGAACACAGCTTGGAAATCCCTTCTTGCACTGGAGTCCGTTTTCCCAGGCAAACACAATCTTTTCTCGTACTCCTCTCTTTCCCAAGGAGAGGCTCATCTGGGGGTGTTCTGAGCGCTGATACATGTCACACTACTTACAGGACTGCTTCGACAGCATTGGTCCGCTGTGGCTAGTACCTATGTAAACAATGTCTCCCTAACCCCTACACTAGCAGTTCCCGTGAACATGCCTTTCTTAAACTACACCTCTGTGAATGTCTCTTGTGTGTGCACACCTGTATACATGTGTGTACATGTGTATGCATACTTGTGTGTATGCTTCTGTATAAGTGTGTGTGTGTTTGAGATAAGACTACACAGCATAGCCCAGGTGGTGATCCTTCTGTCTCAGCCTCCAAAGTTCTGGGATGACAGTCATGAGCCACAATGCTCAGCTCCCTGTTTGTCTTGTGGAGATCATAGTACTTGTTACAGCTCTGAGAAGTTAGGGAATTGTAGAAACTGGCTTAGCCGCTTAAACCCTTTTTCCCAAACTTATGTCCTCAGAGTCATGATCCATACCCAACACTACTTGGGTAACCAGGAGCTAGAGACAAGATAGCCCAAAGACCTAGGGTAAGAACCAAACCCAACTGGTTAAAATAGCAAAAAATAAAAAACAAACAAAACAAAAAACCCCAATAAAACGAGTCCTAATGATACTCTCCTATACTTACAGATCAGCACCTTATCCAGTCATCTTCAGAGAGGCTTCCTTCAGCAGCAGATGCAGAGGCTGCAGTCAGACATGTGAAGGGAGAGTCTACATGAAGGTCTCCATCAAATCTCTCCACTCAGAGCTCAGGGAATCTGGCAGAAGAGGAGGCAGGAAAATTTTAAGAGCTAAAGTGGATTGAGGATACAAGAACGAGACCCTCTGAATTAGCTAAGCAAAGTGCACATGAGCTCACAGAGACCGAGGCAGCAAGCAGAGGGTGGGCCCCAGGTCCTCTGTGTATCTGTCACAGCTATCAGCTTGGTGTGTTCATGGAACTGCCGACTCTGAGAACCAATGTATCTCTGATTCACCTGCCTGCTCTCGGGAGTCTTTTCTTCCTGTTGGGTTGCCGTGTCCAACTTCGATAAGAAAGTTGTTGCTTTATCTTATTACACTTTATTTTGAAACTAAACAAGAAACTGGCTTAACCCTTTAAACCCAGTCTCCCTAACTCATGTCCTCAGAGCCTTTCATTTCTGTGATGCCTGTAGCATTCTGTTTAGGTGGATACTCTAGAGTTCATGATCAGACATTTACAAGTCTTGTCTTTGCAGCCATGCTATAATTCCCTCCTCATGTTCAATGCAATATTTCCTTCTAAGAAGTTGCAGGAATTGCTTATGGCAGTAGAAGAGAGAGCTTGGTATTTTATTTTATTTTATATTTCTTTTTGCTGGTGTGGATTCTGGGTGAGGGAAGGACTTTGGCCATTTTGAGTTAAGGTGAAGATTAAGAGTGGTCCCTGGAAGGGTTGAGAATGTCTTGGGTTTATCCTGAGCCACAAGGTTGGCTTTGGAGTGGCCAGGTGTCCCTACTGTCACATGACCTTCATGGAAACATCAGAATCTAAGAAAGCTTCATATAAAGAAAGAAAAACAAAATTCTATTACAGAGAAACCACTTTCAGGCTGGGGAGAGGCTCGTGAGTAAAACACTTCCTGTGCGATCATGAGGGCCTGGCTTGGGCCCAGCACTCATGTAGAAGCTGGATGTGACTGCTGTGTGACCGTAGTGCTGAGGGGACAGAGACGAGGGCCTAGAGCAGTGACCCGGGGTAGGAGCTGGCGTCCGGCCCTCTCGGCTCTCAGTTTGCATCTCAGGCGACCCCAGAGCAGGTCCTCCAGCCGTCCACACCATGTCACCAGCCCTAGCTGTCACCACCTTTCCCTCCCAGGGGCCAGCTCACTGCAGGCTGTGGGCCTGGCCCAGACCTGGCCAAGCTCCTTGGAGTGCAGCTACATGGAGATTTCTCCTGGAGTTCATGGGTGTCTGGGTCCTCACATAGGTTGTGAGAGAAACAAACTGAAAACATGCTAAGCCCATCCCCACCTTCTTTATTCCAGCTTCCTGTTTGGAGTGTGTTCCCAGGCTCGTAGTTCTCAATAAGTTTTGCAGAAATAATTCCAGTGGCAGCCCAGCAAACATATTACTTCACAGATTGGCATCTTTGTTCAGCTCAGTGAACATCTTACCTCATAGTCCGGCCTCATACTGCAGCTGGAAGGAGCAGATGGAATTAAGAATGTGCAGAAGAAAGGGCTGAAGTTTGTCCTTGTGTTTTTTTTTTTCTGTAGCATCTGAGCCCTTTTTTGCTATTAACAGCAGGAATAGTTAGAAAAATCGAGGGCATTTCCAAACATCTGACTGAGAAAACGCAGCCAGAGCATCCCTTTCAAATCTGAGCCACTTCTTGCTTAGTTCAGACTTTCTCCCTCTGAGTTTTCTTTTTCTACTTTTTTTTCCTCTTTAAAAAATGGCTCCATTGCAACTATGGCTTTTCTTTGTTCTTTCTTTCTTGTTTGGTGGCCCAATTACATGACTTTTCATCATGGAAAACTTCATATCACTCCTTTAAAAAATTATTCCAACCCCAGCTGGGGGCTGGAAAGCTGGCTTGGCTGTCAAAGGCCAAGACTCACGAACATTTACGGTTGAATCTCAGTACTAGGTTTTGCTTAACAAATTTTTGTAAAGCTTTTGCTGTTTTGTTCAAAGGCATACGATGAAAAGGCTGTGTGTGTGCACAGCTACATGGTGTGTGTGTGTGTAGGTCAGAGGACAACTCGCAGGAACTGGTTCTTCCCTTCTGCCACATAGATTCTGAGGACAGGAGCTGAACTCAGATCGGCAGCTTTGATGACAAGCCCTCTCCCCGCTGAACCATCTTTCCAGCCTGTTCTTGATTGCTTAAGTGTCCGGCAGCAGATCTGATGCATTCTGGATGATTTGGTTGTTTCAGTTTTTCTGTGTGAGGTGCAACCCCCGACAGCCCCGTGTATGTCTTAGCAGTGGCTCTAGGAGATTATCTGATTTACTTCATTGTTTGGGCACAGGCCAATGCTTCTGGAAAAACACCACCACAGAGAGAACCTGACCCGGAGACTCAAACTCTTTACAACTCTTCAGCCCAGCCGGAGGCATGTGTGCACATAGAGTCTTTAAAAACAAATCATTTATAGTTTCAGTCTTTTCCTTATAGCATGTTCCAATGAGATCATCATGAGGGGGGCAGGTTTCAGATTCCTCCTTGGAAGCCAAGGTATTTGCTTCCAAGTGAGAATTTAAAGAAAAGCCCAGTGTTTGACTTCCCCCTTCCTCCTTATCTTTCTGTGGAGTAGATATATTGTGTGAGTGGTCAATGTCCCTGCCAAAGTCAACTTTTAAAATAGACATAACGTAAGAGCCGCACGCAGCTTGAACTTGGTTCCTGGTGGAGTTGGGTCTCTGAGGAGTTGGCTTCCAGAGGGGCGCTTTGCCAGCTGAGAAGCCTGCAGCCCCCGTTCCTCAAGGAAGAAAAATGAATGCATCAGCCCATTCATCAAATGCTCCGTGCAACTTGCTGGAGAACTTTGAGGAACATGTTTCCCTATGGGGAGACACATTTAGATCACGGTACCATGTGGCACAACAGCCACAGGGTGTCTGGTCTCCTTGTGACTGTTCTGGTTCTAAAGTAGGGCTCAGTACACACAGAAGTCTCCCTCTGGCTTCTTCCAAGGGACTTTAGTCCTTATGGGAGAACTTTGATTGTGTGTATGGGGTTGCTTGGGGAGGTCAGAGGGCAGCTTCCAGGAATTGGTTCTGTCTTGCTGCCACCTGGGTTCTCAGGTTTGGATCCAGATTATCAGGCCTGGTGGCAACTGCCGCTTGGAGAGGAGGTTGAGGCACTGGAAATAAAGCGCGGGCTGGAAGCTGTCTGTGCCATTGAGATGGAACCTCTGGGGACTTCTAGGCTGCGAGCCAGTAGTGGAAACCAAAATAAATGCCCCTGTGTAGCACAGAGGTGGGTTTGAGAATGGGACCTGAATTCTGGTGACTGACTCACTGTTGGTATTTTAAGAAACAAAATAAAGACAAACTTAAAAACCTTCCAGCCTTGGATAATGTACGATGCAGAGCCAAGGGTCATTTAAAGTAAGAACCAGGAAGGAGACATTCCACATTGGGTGTTTTCTATGAAATCAATGGCCTGACTTAAATAACTAATAAGATTGTGCCTCTGGCAGTGGGTGTAGAATTATCTCTATACCAGCAAACATGGCAAAGTCTGTCATTCTCTATCTGAGGACTGTGACTTGGGTCCAAAGTGTCCCTCTGATACTTGCTCCCTGATACAGTAGCAATTCTAGATGAGGCCATTAGGGAACGATTGGATAAAGAAACCTTAGATGTCATCCATGGGTTAATCCACAATGGCTTAACAACTTGGTGGGCAATTGAAGGTGGTGGAAGCATTAGGAATTGGAGCTAGGAGAAGGTCCTTCAGGAGCCCTTGAAGGGTATGGTTCATCCAGTCCTTTCTCCCATTCTCTTTGCCTCCTGGCGACTGTGAGGTGAATTGCTCAGCTCACCCACCTCAGTCCTAACAATACTGCCAAGTGACCACGGACTGAACTCCCTGAAACCAAGAGCCCAGAGGCATCATTCCTCCTGAGCTGTGTTTTTGGGTGTCTTGTCACAGCAGTGGAAAGTAGACTGATGCACTGAGATGTGACTTTGTATGGACAATAGGTCTGAGTTTGAGGTCGTGGTGGATTTGGTGTGGAACTTAAATCCATTGACTGGTGTCCTCAAGGGAAAACAGAAGGAAGTTTGAGGTAGATGCATGAAGAGTCACCAATGTAAAGATGTAGGCCGAGAATGGAATGATGCTGCTACAAGCCAAGGAATGCCACAGGTTGCCAGTGCCCACCAGAATCTAGGGGAGTGGCATGGGACAGAGTCTTCCTCTGGGTCTTCAGAAGGAACAAAACCTGCTGGCACCTTGTCTTCTGAGCTTCAGAATAGTGGAAGGGTAGAACTCTGTTACATCACCTAGTTTGTGGTAATTTGTTCAGCAGAAGCCCTGGCAAAGTTCTTGGAAACACCAGGAGTATTAATTTTGCCTGTTAGAGGCCCAACAACTTGTCCAGGCAGACACTGTAGGGCACGGTGACCCTCACGGGAGATGTTCCATCGTGGACATTGACTTCAGGCTTCTGTTTGACTCACGGTGGTTTGTAGAGCACTCTCAGGTATGCCAAGCATGGAGACAGATGACAACCAAACCTCAGGGGTAAGACACATCACATCTGCCATCCTGGGGCCTTCAAAGAAGCTATACAGTCTAACAATCACAAGAAAGTACACTGTATGATGGCATTAGAATGAGACAGGCCACAGTACTGGTGACAGTGTGTGTGGGTGAGGTTCTAGAGAGGCCCCCTTATGTTGGGCTCTGAGAGATGGGGTTTCAGTATGCAGAGAGGATAGGGAGGAAAGGGGTCATGTGGATAGTGGGGAGGGGCCAGGTTTTCACTTTCATGTCAGTTGATGCTAACACCTTTAATCTCAACACTTGGGAGGCAGAGGCAGGTGGATCTTTGTGAGTTCAAGAACAGCCTGGTCTACAGAGTGAATTCCAGGACAGCCAAAGATATACAAAGAAACCCTGTCTCAAAAGGCCAAAAATTAAAAATAAAAGAAATAGAGGTTAAAATAAAGCCATGTAAAAATGAAAAATACACAGAGAGTCTGGATACTGTATGTTATTGTGTTGTCTCTAAATTGTTTGATGATTGAGGAAGGAGCAAAAGCTGCTACAAGACATTTGATTATATATGCTGCTGGAATAATCCAATATATATATATATATATATATTGAAAATGCTTTGACTTTAAAATTTAAATGACTTTGGAGAAGAGATTTTGCTTTTGTTTCCACAGGAAATGAGGGACTGTGGATTCATTCTGCATTATGAAAAATCAGGTTTGACCAAGGAAGACCCTCTGAGAAATCTCAGGAGGAATGGCCCAGATGTCTGAGCTCTATATCCAGAACAGTTCAAAGACTGTTGCCTGAGATGATAAAGCCTCACAGGATACTCCAGTCAGGACTTGATCATAATTCTAAATTTTCTTTAGGTCCTCATAAGATTATCAGTGCCCCCAATCAGCAGGAAGTGCCTGGAAAACTACACCCACATTCCTAAAAAAGTGGATCATGGATATTTGCCTTTGTTTAGAATGTTGGTTACAAGTTGTTATGGATAATGGTCAGTAGAAAAGCTAAACAAAGGAGATTTGATTCAGAGTTCTTGTTTAAAAAAGGGGGGTTAATGTTGTGGAACAATGGTCTGTCCCCTGTCATTTGTATTTTAAATAAACATTGACTGGCCAGTAACTAGGCAGGAAGTATAGGCAGGGTGACCAGGCAGGAAGTAGAGGTGGGGCAATGAGAATTCTGGGAAGAGGGAATTTTCAGTCTGTAGTCATCACCGAGACAGAGAGGAAGTCAGATACAGAGCAAGCAAGATGTGACTACCTCACTGAAAAAGGTACCAAGCCATGTGGCTAACACTAACAAGAATTATGGGCTAATATAAGTTATAAGAGTTAATAATAAGCCGGAGATACTAGGGCAATCAGTTTATAACTAATGTAGACCTCTGTGTGATTTATTTGGGACTTAACGACTGCGGGAACCTGGCAGGACAGAAACCTCAGTCAACAACATGGAGCTCCAGGGTTGTCCCAGTGATAATGCCGTTTGTGCCACACCTCTTGGCGGAATGGCAGATACATGGATTTGGTCAAATTTTCCAATAGGATGTAAGGGGATGGCTGGAGGAGATGGCTCAGAGGATGAGATACTCTCTCTGAAGGCAGGGGAACTTGAGTCTGGACCCTAGTATCTACATGAGATGCTGTAGATCTTGCCACCCCCAGCAACTGGGGCAGAGACAGGCCAATGTAGAGAGCTTGCTGGTAAGCCAGCCTGCTCCAGACAGCAGCTTGTCGCCCAGTGAGACGCTGGCAGTAAGGTGAAGAGTGACAGAGGAAGACACTCATGTCCTGCTCTGGTGTCTGCATGTATCCCCACCTCCACTCAACACTTAACATATTGTAAGAGGATTTCTGGTGGAGGCAGAGAAGAAATGGATGGATGCTTCCAGAAATGTCTCTTTAGGCCAGACAGCGGGGACAGAAAGGACGCTCTCTTCTCTAGAAGTTTAGTGTCTATAACAGTGACAGGCCCAGAAGATGAAGATATCACAAGGGACAGAAAAGAAAGGCAGTGAGGCAGGGTCCTTGCTGACAGTGTGGTACCACTGCCCGTCACCTTACCTTTGAGGTCCCAGCAATCTATCCTCTTGTTATTTCAACTGGCAGAAGTCGATGTTGCTGCTGCCTGCTAGAGAAAGCATGGGGGTTCCTGGAGGAAGCGAGCCCCCAGGCTGTCTGAAAATGGCAGATGTGAGATGGATAAAGCAGGATGTTTTAGGCAGAGAGAGCGGTTCCTAAGAATAGTTGGAAGGCGTAAGCAGAGTCCCGACTCAGGTGGTGGTGGCACAGATCATGGAGATTAGGGATGAGCTGTGGAGGGTGGCAGGGAGTAAGCCCCTCTCTGAAGACAGAGGGCCTCCTGGGGTGGCAGAGTGGAAGAGGTCAGATGTGATGGTCATCAGCTCAGGGGCTGAGTGAGGGGCTGAGGTCCTCGCTACACTCGGAGGGAATTTGGGCATCACTCTGGGAAGATGGAGGCAGGTGGAATGCAGCCACTGTTCTATCCAGGTGACCGAGGTGGCCCTTGATCTCAGTGCTCCCTGGACTCTCAGGACTGAACTGAGTGCAGTTATTTTCTCTCCCACTTCCTGTCTAGGTTAAGGGCTGCCTTGACCACTGTGTGGTCCCTTGGGGGAACTCCGTGAGGCTCAGCCTCCAGCTGCGACGTCTCCTGCTTCAGTTTGTCTTTGTCTACTGTTGGGTGGAGTGTTTGGACTCTTTTATTCTCATACAGCTAAAAGTTTAGACCCAAGGACATTGTGACTTCCAGCACACCCATCTGTGAACCAAGAGGCTGTGTTCGCCACCATTGTCCCCGAGCCTCATTGAGAGCAATCTGTGGGGCCTGGGCCTCCCACGGTGCCTAGTTTTGAGAGACCAGAGGCCGTTGTAGATATATTGAATCGTAACTGCTGTGTACTATGTAGCCGAGGAAGGAGGAAAGGAAAGGACTCACTACAGGAGCATATCAACTGTAAAGTCCTGCTGTCCCCTGGGGAGATGGCTCAACCAGGAAGGTGTTTGCTATGCTGCCCTGAGGAGGTGGATCTTGATCTCCAGAACCCATGGTAAGAAAAACCCGCATGTGCTAATATGTGTCTGTAATTGCAGCGCTGGTTAGAGAGCAGAGCAGATCCCTGGGGTTCTCTGGCCAGCCAGCCTCTCCATGGTGACCAGTTCCAGATAAAATGAAAGAGCTCTTGTCTCAAAAAATAAACTGGGCATTTCCTGAAGAAGGACACTCAAAGTTGACATGTGGCCTCTATGAGCATGTCCACACATATCTGAATATAAACATGCACACACACGTGCACACACACACACACACACACACACACACACACACACACACACACCATTAAAAAATGATTTGAGCTGTGGTGGTACTGGTGACACACACCTTTAATACCAGTACTTGGGAGACAGAGGTAGGCAAATCTCTGAGTTTGAGGCTAGCTTGGTCTACAAAGGGAGTTTAGGGGCAGCCAGGGCCGTACAGAGAAACCCTGGAGAAAGCAAACAAACGATGATTTGAAGGAAGGGGGATGATGGTTCCCCTAGCTGACTTTTTTCCCCTGTTCCCAAATTGTTCAGGGTGTTTGAGGAGGGGCACAGTGGCTTGGGGCCAACACACCGAAGAGTGCTGACCCCAGCTCCGCAGTTCTGGGAAGCCTTGGAGGAAATCCTTTGGCACCAAGCAAGCAAGCAAACACACACCCAGACAAAACAGCACGAGAAGCCCCACGCTGAGAACTTTCCACTTGCAAACATGTTTTTGTCACGGCCAAAGGTTTAGGATTGCAACATTTGGGCGTCTTTGGCCCTAAACTTGAAGGCTCTGCAGTTTTCCCAAAGCACCTAAAATAAAGAATTCTCTTTGGCAAAAACAGTATGTTTGTAAACAGAACGGTCTTGTTTTTGAGAAACTCAATTCCCCCTTGGATGTAGCAGATCCTGAGTGATGTCCCCGAGGCAATTTTCCATCGGTGTTGCTCACTCCAGATTGTCTCACAGGTAAAGCGTCTCTTCCGTGCCCGTGTGTGGTTTCCATGAGCTGGGTGTGTGTCTGGAATGTGTGCTTGTTGGCCATCTGTGCTTTCCTTTGGATAGTGGAGAGAAAGGTCCACAGATGAGGCCCTGGATGCTCCTGAGCTGTGTTTCTCCTGCCAGGGATCCAAGGCTGGAAGCATCCCAGAGGGGTCAGACCTTCTCCACGCATGGCTGGAAGCCTGCTTTGCTCAGCAACAACTTCAGGTCTGACTGGTTTGTTTTCTAGCTGCTTCTTGAGTCCCTTCACTATTGAAGACCTTCTTCCCTCTAAACTCCCAGAAGCCCAGGCAGGCCTCATCTGTTTTCTCCCCATCTCTCTGTCAGCCCCATATGAAAGAAAGACCAGAACAGCCTGGGCTCCCTAAACGATGCTGAGAAAAATCCTCCTTAAGTAGGTGTCTTAGTCAAGGTCTGCATAGGGGATGGAGATGTTGTAGTTATTTCTCATCCTTTCCAGTGCCCCCTTTTGTCTGTTACCTATATATGTATCGTCTGTCTGTCTGTCTGTCTATCTTCCATCATCCATCTCTGCTTGCAAGAGAGAGAGAGAGAGAGAGAATTATGAGAAGACACCTAGGAGAGCTGGCTCACTTAATTAGGGAGGCTGGGAGATGCCATAGTGTGAATTAGAGAAGCAGGGACTCAGCTGTGTGGCACAATGCAGGTGTGAATCCAGAAGTCTGGGAGCCCAGGGTGCTGATGGTGTAATTGTCAGTCTGAGGCTGAGAGCCCTAGAACTTTGGGGTCACTGGTGCGAGTCCTGGGGTTCAAAGGCTGGAGAAACTGACACCCCGGGGCAGAAGCCAGCCTGTACTGTACTTTCCCCACCTGTTTGCTCCGTTTGGGGTCCGGGTGACTAGATGGTGTCTATCCACAAGGTCAAGCCCTCCGCACTCAGTCTGCAGAGTCAGAGATGGCTTCTGACAACCTCTCAACAGACACCCTGGGCGGCTCAGTGATTCCTAACAGATGCCAGGTCACCTGGGCCTTTGTTACAAGAGAACAGGCTCAGAGTCCACAAAGCAGGGATGGGGCCTATAGGCCAGCAGTAGAACTCTTGCCTAGTAAGCTCGAGGGCCTAGGTTCAATCCCCAGCACTGCCGGAAAAGGAAAGAATAATTCATTCTTTATTCATTATCAGACTCCCGTGATCCAGTTAAGCTGATGCTCCAAGCATTTGTGACCCCATTCCCAATTTAAAATACTCTTGTCTGAAAGCCTAAGATGACAGGCATAATTATTTGATTATCTATAGGAGAATGTATGTATGTATGTATGTATGTAATGTGTGTGTGGTGTGTATGTATATGACGTGATATGTATATATATATGTGGTATAATATATACTGTATGGTGTATGTTTATAGCCATATACATAGTAGGTGTATTTCAAACTCAATGAATTGACCCATTCCAGGGATCTGTGTGAATGGAACACCCCACGGTTCATCCATGAGCATGGCTCATCCACCTGTCAATCATGCTGAAATGAGTTTCCCTCCTACTCCTTTGTTCATCTGGGCTCAGTGGATCTCAGAAGGAACCGAGCCTCACGGAAACAGGGTTCTAAGTCTCCAGAATCCACTCTTTATAGCTTACCTTTCCACCGGCCAGGAGGCCCAGCGGTCTAGGACAGCAGTGGGAGCAGATGCTGTCTTCAAGACTCAGACGGGGAAAGAGTGGTCAGCCAGGACACGTTTTTAGTGTGTAGCTGCACTAAGTTTGCTATAAGCACACACACTTCAAAGATTTGTGTAAGCCTTTCTTTTTGCTATTGTCTTCACTTATTAGTGTTATCATTCTCATCGCCTGTACTGGTTGTATCATTTCCATTTCTATCATACTCTATTTTAAAACCATCTTCTGGAAGTGAGGGAATTTCTCCTCCTGGAACTAGAACCTTGCCTCTGCTAGGTTTTAGTCTAGTCTACTGAGCGGATCCTGAGCTATTCCAGAGGTTACTGCGGCAGCAATTCAATGTTGCCACTAGGTGGCGCCCGCGCGCTATTGCAAATGGCTCAGACATTGCAAAAGTATTTGGCAAACCAAATTGCCTTCCTTGTAGGTAAACTCAGGGACTGGTCCTGTGAGCTGCACATGCCTCTAGGGTTATCGATTTTCTTCACCCCCCCGTCTCTTTCCTTAACTACTTAAAAAGAAAATTTTTGGGAGCTATGGTTCTAGGGTTGGTCAAGTGTGAACACTGCTTCTTCGTTGCCTGCTTCATGGCCTTGGGTAAATCATTTAGCTTCAATTTTCTGAGCCATAAAACAAGATGAAAAACATGCTACAGTCTAGTAGGATGAGTGTGAGGGTGAGTAGCTGTATTCAAACACTGTGTCATGTGTGTTTGTATTTGCTGTTTTGTTATTTGTTACGGTTTCCCAGATCTCCTAGATGCTAGTTCTAGGACCCATGTTACCAGAATAGTCCAAAGATCTTTTTTCTTTCTTTTTTAAAAAAGATTTTATTTATTTATTTGATTACTTATTTATTTATTATGTATATGATGTTCTGTCTGCATGCATACCTGCGTGACAGGAGAAGGCATCAGACCTCATTAGAGATGGTTGTGAGCCACCACGTGGTTATCGGGAATTGAACTCAGGACCTCTAGAAAAGCAACCAGAGATCTTATACCTCTGAGCCTTCTCTCCAGTCCCCTGGCCCAAGGATCTTTACCTGAAGATTCTGAGCTCTGCACACAGGGCTCCCATTTCTGCACTCAGGGATTGGGTGCTCAGGACGAGACAAACCACCTGTTGATTGTTGATCTGGAGACTTTCAAGACTCCACTCTTTATACCTTTCTGGCATTTAGTCATAGTCACAAGCAAACCTAAGCTACCATATCTTCCATCAGACAGTGGATGCTGCTGGGGCTGCCCAACGTGACCTCAGTGACCACAGCTAGCTGTTCCGCGTCTTTCAGGCCAACCAGCATGCTGGGGGGGGGTCTTTCCTTTTAATACTATATAGCTCTTTGCCAGAACTTTTTGGTTTCTATAATCCTCTACCGGGCCACCTACTTACCATGTTTCTCTACTATCTATTTATTTTAGAAAGAAAGGAAGCGTTGTCTCTGTTCGTGTGTGTGTGTGTGTGTGTGTGTGTGTGTGTGTGTGTGTGTGTGTGTGAACACAGGCACTTAGGAAACCATCATTCTCTGTTTCTCCAACGCTGTGGCACCAGAATTGCTTCTTGGTTGTGGTAATCCTAATGTAGACCCCGCCGAAGCTCCAAAGTTCTTGTTTTGGTTTCACTGCGGTTCTTTTCCCGTCATGAGGGCTGCTGGTTCAGAAGGCCAAGCTGTTAGAGCCGCTTGCCCTGAAGCCTGGACATTTGGTAGAACCAATCTTCTGTCTCCCACCAAAACTGTCATCCTTTTGGTTGTTGGTTGTAGGGTATGAAAAGTGTTCCCTCCTGGGAAGTTAATGTCTCTCAGACCCCAAAGGAATTGACTAGGTGTGGTACATTCTCTGTTTGGGAGGGGCGAGAGATAGGAATTTGTTCTTTCTCTTGGCTAGGATGTCCTGGAATGCCCCAGATCCTAGGCCTTTACAATGGTAGGCAGGTGCTCAAATCCCCAGTGACTTTACCTCCCATTCTCTAACTGCTGGAGTGTGACTTACCGAGGCCCCTAGCACCAGGCCTGGCTCACATGTTCGCACCAGACTGACGTTCTTCAATGGTCCAGCTGGGCCTCCTCAGACTATGTTATGACAGAGTTGGGAGTGCTGGCCCAGCCCTGGCTTAACACTGTAAGGGAATACCGTTGTCTCTTCTGGGAAGATACAGATGCTTCCGGAGCCTTGTTTTCTGGCAGAGATGAAAAGAACTCACTTTCCAGATCAAAGGCTGCGTGCATGTACCTGAGCCCGCGACTTAGTGATGATTCAGCTCTAGGAGGCTTCACAGCAGCTGGGAGAGACCTGTCTCAGTTTGGGGTGGACAGACCACAATCCCCTAGGACCCATCTGCTTTCCACTGGGAGTGGATTGATTAATCAAGAAGTAATTCAATAGGGACAACGTATCTGCAGCCTCGGCTCTAGGAGTTAGTCTAAGTTTCATGATCCGGATCCACTCCCTTCCCCCATCCCAGGAAGGGATATTTTCATGGGCTGGGCTAGAAGTCCTCTGAGAAACCTTCCCTCAGCCCCCTCACTGATGGGTCTTAGTGGACACAGAAAACCCAGTGTGGGTGTTTGACACTATCAAATACACGCATCGCCGCAAAACATCAGGCACAAGGGGAAGCAGTGGGTATTTATCTGGTGGACCCAGCAGGCGCCAGACCTGGTCTTGGGTGTGAGTGATGACCAAGGAGGCAATGGCACGGGAGCAAAGAGAATATATCAGGTTTCTAAGGTCAGCGCCTGTCATTTTGAGTTTGCAAGCTTACTTAGGTTTGGACATTGGACTAAGGACACTCAAAATGTAACTCGTATTTACAAATAGTGCCTTTAAAGAGGTAATTGCATTAAAGGGAGGCCTTTAGGGTAGACTCCTGTCTGATATGATGATTGTCTTTAGAAGAGACCATAACACACACACACACACAGATGGACATGTGACAGGGAAAAGTTGTCACCGGGAAGCCCAGGAGATAGGTTTTAAGGGGACCCAGCCCTGCTGATGTCTGATGAGATGGTTAATTTTGTGCCCGTTTCATTGGATAAGGCATGACCATGCAGCCTGAAAACCTTTCCAGCTACATCTGTAGAAGGGTAGCAGAGGATAGCCCACATCAGTTTCCACGGGCACCATCCAGTCCCTCGAGGGTCAGACAGATGAAAATGTATGGGAAACAGCAAATTCCTCCCATATTTCTCACTGGGGCCATCTACCATATTCTGCTTCCCTTGGACATTAGATCTGCACCTTGACTCTTTGACTCTGAACTGTACACGGGCAGCAACCTCCAGCCCCACTCCCACGTGGTCCTCAGCCCTCCATCCTTGGCCTGAATTATGCCACCTGCTCTTTTGGGTCTCAAGTTTGCTGTCTTGTGCAGCCCCTCACCCCCACATCATGACACCCAATCTTTGTAGCTGATCTCTGTGCGCACATCTCTCTCTATGTAGGCTCTACGTAGCAGAGAACCCTGGCCAATGCACATGGCCTTAGGCTTGCAGCCTCCAGGACCACGAGACGATTAAATCACTTAGTTCTTGTTATTTCATTATGGCACTGCAGCGTGTTAGCCCAGATGATGTCACCCAGCATTCTTCCCCATTGCCTTAGTCTCTTCTGTGCTCCTGTCCCAGGACACCTGAGACTGTAAAGTTTATAATGAACAGATATTTTCATATTCCTAGAGACTGGGATGTCTAAGATTGGGGGCTTCCATCTGAGGAGGCCTTTGTGCTGCATTATCTTATGGAAAGCAGTTAAAGGGGAAGAGCGTGGGAACTTGAGTGAGAAGAGATGGCTGAGCCCACTCTCATCGCAAACCCATGTCCTTGGTGACGGTCCCTTACGAGGTTGAAACTAGAGCGCCCGTGAAGGCGGACACCTTCAGCCGGTCAACTTCCTAATGCTGCCTGCAGGAGTAGGTTAGAACAGGAGCTTTCGGGATGCCTTCAAACCACAGCAGGGGGCCTCATCCACACCCCTTCCCCATGGTGACCAGGAGGCCTCTGGACTTGACATGTAGCATTTGATCCGTGGCCAATGGCCTTCGGCCTTCTCTGTTTCTCTCCCAGATATGAGTTGCCCTCAGTGACTCCCAGGCTATACCATCTCTGTTGTCATTCTTTTCTATATGGTTTCCCTCAAACAACTGTTGTAGAGCAGGGATCTGTGTCTCTGATAGACTGCCATAGCTCGCGCTGGGGGAGGGCTGTGTGCTGGGGGAGGGCTGTGTGCTGGGGG